>JAJJKW010000227.1:0-93339 GCA_023805745.1 Isotricha sp. YL-2021b | reverse complement strand
TCCCCAATCCCCAATCCCCAATCCCCAATCCCCAATCCCCAATCCCCAATCCCCAATCCCCAATCCCCATAATAATAATTTATTCAATTTATTTGTTAAAAAACAATAAAAATAAATTAAACTAATTTATAATTAATAAATTTAAATAATTTGAATAAATTAAAAATTAAAATAAATTACTTCAATACAAGTTAATTGTAGATAAAATCAATATAATAAAACAATATAATTTTTAAAATAGAAAAATTTTTTTAAGTCAAATATTTCTTATTTAATAAAAAAGAATATGAAACATTTAGTAAATATGTTCTTTTTTAGAACATTATTTTATAAATCTCAAGAATAAAACCATTAATCAAAATTTATAAGATTTTCATATAATTAATTCTTTTATAGGAAATATTATTTATATTAAATAACAAGAATCTTGAAATATATAATAATTTTGATAAAATAATATATTGATTTAATAAAAATTTTAAAAGGAATCTTTTTAAAATTAATTAAAGTAATTGACTAAAAACAATTAAAAATATTAAAAATATCAAATTTCTAGAACAATTAATAAATAAATAATGAAATTCCATATATTTTTAATACCATAGAGGAAGTGATACTTAAAGAAAAGCTTTTAAAGATGATTCTTTAGAATATATTTATTATTGAAAAACTTTATTTTAGAATTTTTAATTTTAATTATTCATTGTATTTTATATAATTTATAATAGTATATAGTTAATTAATTAATCCTCTATAAATTAAAAAAGTATTTATTTATTTTGAATATTAATGGAAGAAAATAATTTAGATAATGAAAATAATATAGAAGAAGCCTTAATAAATAATGGAATAAATGAAAATAATTTAATATTAGACAAAGATTTTTTTATTCCATGGACATCTTTAGGAACTCAATTTGGAATAATTAATGAATATTATAGTTTATATAAAAATTCACCAAGAAAAAATTCATTATTCTATTTTTTCCAATCTTTTTTTTTCCCTAATTTATCTCTTTTTCAATTAACTTTTTATATAGGATTAATTAATATAATTATATTTATAATAACAATATATTATGGAATAGAATCAACAAATAAAGAAAATTTTTTAACACCAAAAATAACAACTCTTAATAAACTCGGATATTTTAATCCATATTTAATAAAAGAAAAAAAATATAATTTTTATAGAGCTTTAACAGCAAATTTCCTTCATTTAAATTTAAGACATTTATTATTTAATCTATTTAGTTTATTTATGTTTTGTTCTCTTTTTGAAAAATTAATAAAAAAATATCAATTTTTCTTAATTTATATAATTTGTGGTTTTTGTGGTTATTTAAGTTCAGGAAGATTTTATAATGAAAAAGATTGGAGTGTTGGTTCTAATTCATCTATTTTTGCAATTCATGGTGCTTTTTCAGCTTATTTTATTTTAAATTGGAATCAATTAAATAATAGTTTTGGTGATTGGGGAAAATTTTTTTGTTTTTATTTGTTATCTATTTTATCTTTTATTTTTTTCATTTTTTATTTATTTAATGCTTTTATTGATACTTATACTCAAATTTCTGGAGCTTATTATGGTTTTTTATTTTTTTCTATTATTTCTAAACCTATTGATTATAGTACTTGTAAAAAATTTTGGAGATTTTTTTCAACATTTATATTTGTTCTTTTATTGTTTTTTGATTTCTATTATTATATATGAAAAAAATATTAGTTTGTTATTAAATAATTAAAATAAAATATTATAATATAATTTAACTATTAATAGGTATTTTATTTAATTATTTCTTTATTATTAGATTTTATCATTACTATAAACATTTAAACTTATTAATTTAATTATATTAATTAAAGAGTACTTTCATTACTAAAGTAATTTTCTTTTATAATATTGAGAAAAGAAATTAAAAAAACATAAATATGTAATAAAATATAATATTTGCAAAATATCTTAACGCTATTTATGAATTCTATATCTCTAAAAGCAGGAAGTATAATTGCTATTATTACTAAAATAAATAAACCAAATAAAAATATATTTTCTAGAATTTGTAGGAAAAAAAAGAAATAAAATAAAATAAAATTGAAATCCATTTTTTTCAAATTTAAAATTATTATTATTTATATTTTTTAAATTATTAATTATAAAATAATGATTTTTTGAATAATCATTTTATAACACTTTCTTTACCAAAATTAATTTAAATTTTTTAATGAACCCAAACAATTTTTCAAAAGTAAATCAAAACATAAACATAATAAAACCTTCTTTTTTTAATATGATATATAATAATAATAATAAAGGAAATTTAACAAAAATAGGGAGAAATAAATATATTTCAAGAAGTTCTTTAAAAAATTTATCTTTTTATAACAAAAAAAATAATTATTCTTCAATAGATTTTCATGAAAGTCCTTTACAAAAAAATATGAAAATTTCCTTAACAAAATTAAAAAAAAAAAATGATTCTACTATATCTTTAAAAAAAAAGGAAAATCTTAAATTAAACCCAATTATAGAAATAAATAATTATAAAGATAAAAATGATTTGAATGAAAATTTATTCAATATAAATAAGAGAATAGATTTAAGAAATATTTCCTTTATCTTAAAAAATACTCTTTCTCAATTTAATATTAAAGAAGAAAAAGAATCAAGTCTTTTATTAATACATCAAAAATATTTAGCTTATTTTATTGCTTTTGAAACTTATATTAAATTACTTTCATCATATGAAGAAAAAAATTTATTAAATGAAATAAAATCTGGAATTGATAATTTATTTAATATTATGCGTGACATGAATGAAAATTTATTATTTGAAAATTTAAAAATAAAGAAAGAAATAGAAAAAATAAATTTGAATGAAAAAATAATTAATAATAATAAAAATAAAATTAAGGAAAAATTTAATTTTATAACAAGTGAAAAATTAAATCAAAATAATAAAATAAAATCTAGAAATAAAATTGAAAATTTTAATGATGATTCTTCATTAAGTTATTCTGATTTAAATTCTATTAGATTTAATGATAAAGTTAAAATGAAAAAAATAAATTCATATGATTTAATTCCAAAATTAAAATTTAATTCTTCTATTTCAAATACTTTTGTCGTAATAAAGGAAAATAATCAAAAAAATAAAAGTACAAAATATTTACGAAATGATAATTTATTTCAGGATTTATAAAAAATTATTTAAAGAAAATATATTTTAAATAGCTTTTTTTCTTAATATTAGATATATAAATATAATTAAAAAAAAATCAATAAAAATATTTTTCTGAAAATATAAATTTACTCAAATTTTTTCAAATTTTTTATAAATAAATAAAAGAATAAGTAAAGAAATATTAAAAAATAATTATTTATTTATTTTAACTTTTTTTCTTTTTATTCTTTTTTAAATTCTTTTGGAAATTTTCTAAAGAATTATCAGAAGATAAATAACCATTAGCTTCTTTAAATAATTTTTCATCAGTAACACTTTGAATAGTAGTAATACTATCTTTTCTTTTATTATTTTTTATATTAAAATTACCTGATACAATTGAAAATTGATTATATTCAATTTTTTCATCTTCTGAATCTAAATTTAATTTTAAATTTTGAGGATTAGAAAATATTCTATTATGAATTTGATTATTATTATTATTATTTGATGGAGAATCATTTGAAATTTTTGATATAAGAGATTTCATTTTTGTACTATTATCATTATTAGTATTTGTATTATTTCTATCTTTTGAATAATTTTTTAATGTAGAAAAATCATTTGAATCCCAAAAATTATTTAAATTATCATAAATTGTATAAGGTCCTTTATTTATATTAGTAGTTTTTTCAATATTTTTTGAATTAATTTTTTTATCTATTAAATAAGATAAAACTGGTAAATTTATTGTTTTATTACTTTTTGTTTCTAAATTTTCAGAAATATAACTTTCTTGAGGAAAATTAAGTGAATTAGAATTTTTATTTCCAACTTGAGATAAAAATTGATTATATAAATTTTTAGAATTTCCATTATTATTATTAATAGTACTTTGAGTAGGAGTAAATAAAATATTTTTATTTTTTTTATAATTTCTACTTTTTTCTTCTTTTCCTTTTGATTGAGAAAAAGACATTTTTGAACTAATCTCACTTGAAGGTTTAGTATTAGTTTGAATATATAATGAATTTGGTCTTTTTGTTATTCTATGACTATTATAACCTTTATTATTATTATTATTTAAATCATTTGATTTATTAAAATAACTTATTGCTTTTGTTAATTTAGCTTTTGTTTTTGGAATATTAATATTTTTATTAAAATTTTGAATGTTTGAATTCATATGATAAGGATTTAAATAATCTTCATCTTCAATTTCTTTATTATTTTTTTCTTTTAATTTATTTATTCTTTTTTCCTTTTTTTCTTTGGTTTTATTTAGATTTTTATCTGTTAAAGAATAACTTTGAGAAAGTCTATGAGATGAATTTACTATTTTTTTTCTATTGTTATATTTTTTAATTTTATTATTTATTATACCACTTTCAGTTTTAAAAGTCATATAAATCTTATTATTATTTATAATAGGTTGAAAAGGACAATTATCTCCTTCTCTTATTTGATATAATAATTTTAAAGCTTCTAAATAACTTTCTTTGAATTTATAATGATTATATAATCTTAAACTTATTTTATTTGGTGTTCTTGCAATATTTTTTTCTTTGAAAGAATTTATATTTTTCACATATAAAATATTTTTTCTCCAATTTTGAAAGTAATGTAATTTTTTTGATTTTAAATTTCGAGTATAAAATAATAAAAGTTTTTTGACTATTCTTTTTACTTTTATATTATCATTTTCCATGTAATTATCGAATATTTTTTGTGATAATTCTAATTAATTTTATTAAAATAATTTTACTTCTTGGATTTGTTTTCTTTAATAATTGAATTAAAGTATTTGAAATAGAATTAATTCCATTTTGATTTTTTTTAATTAATTTAAATTCTGAATTTCCTTCAATTATTCCATTTTTAATAAGGAAATTAGATAAATTATGAAAGTAATTTATCATCTTTCTATTTATTATTTATTAATTTCAATAATTTTTTATTACTTATAAAATAACTTTTGATTAGAAAAGATAAAATAATTTAACGACAAATTAAAAAAATGATTTAATTAAATAAAAAAAATAAATAATTAAATACAATTTTTTTCACTGAAAAAATGAATTCTTTTCAGTTGAATTTATCAAATCCAAACATAAATATAGAAACTAATAATAAATTTTTAGTAAAATTATTTGGAAAATCAGATCATGATTTTTTAAGTGTTTCTCCAACAAAAATAACAATATCAAAAAGTCAAATAAATAAATTTGAACATAAAGGACAAATTTCAAAATGGATTTTTGAATTTGATCAAATTTATTCTGAAGATTCAGATTTTAGTGAAATTTTTGAAGTAGAAATTTATAGTTCAGATTTTCTGAATTCATTTAATGAAAATCAAATTTTTAGAACTTTAATTTTTGTTGGTGATAAATATGATAATTTAAGTGAAGAACCTTATCATTCTTTTATTCAAAGTTGTATTAATGAATGTTTAAATAAATATAATAAAAATAATTCTAATTTAATTCCAGTTATTTCATTTGTTGAAATTTCTAAAAATAAATTAATTGATTATTTTTATCATGATGATGATAATATTATTATTAGAAATCCTAAATTTTCAATTTTTAAAAATGATATAATTATTGATGGAGTAAAACAAATTTCAATTGAATCAAATGAAAATTATAATACTATAATAAAATATGCAAAAGAAAAAATGAATTTAATTAATTTTCCTCTTAACTATGCTGATATTAATGAATCAATTTCTCAAATTATTACAATTAAATTAATAAATAAAGATAATAATGAATGTTTTTCTAAACTTAATATAATGTTATATAAAGCTTATGAAATTATTAGATTTGGTAATGAAAAATATAAATTATATACAAAGGATAATTGGGAATTTTTTAATGGAATTTTAAATAAAATTAATTATAGGAGTAGTTATATCTTAAAATATATTAAGGATACTTTAACTAGAGGAAAAAATTTAATTATAATAATATCACCTTGTGAATATTCTTATATTATTCTATTACATGATTTATTAAATAATGTTAAAACTAGGAAATTAATAATAGAACAATTTAATATAGAAAATAATAGTTATAATAAGTTTAATAAAAATAATAATATATTTAATGATTATTATGTTAGTTTTGGCACAAAAAAAGAAAATAATTTTCAAGATGATGATGATTTTAATGATACTTTTTGGAGTAATAAAAATTTTAAATTTAATAATAATACTTTAATGAGTGAATCAAAAGCTTCTGAATCAACTTTTATTACTATAAAGCCTGAAAGAAAAAATATAAATTTAGAAAGATTGGGAAAAATAGGAAATAAAAAACAAATAATTAAATTATTCAATGTAATGGAATCTTTATTGTAAAAGTATAATATATATCTTAATTTATAAAATATAAATAATTACTAATTACCAAAAAAATATTATTATTTTATATTTAAAAAAACCATTTAATAATTTTAAATAGAAATATTAATTACCTTTTCAATTTTAATATTTTCAAACGATGAAAAATAATCATTATTATATTTTTCATATAAATAATCATCAACATTATAATTTAAACTAAAGTTATTATCTTTTTTCTTATTATTATTTTCTTTATATTCTAAAAAAATTGTAAAACTCAAACCTTTAATAATAAAATACCAAATACAATTCCAAAAGAGATTTTTATATTTTTTTCTAAATTTTTTCAAATTTAGTTTCAATCCATTTTCTTCTAATAATTTTGGAAAATAAAATTTATAAATATACCAAGGGGAAACTAAATTAAATTTTTCTATTTTATTATCATCAAATTTTACTTTAATTTCAGGATTTAAATTTTTTTTACATTTTACACAATCCATTAAAACATTATTTTTTTTCATTAAATTAAAACTCATTGAAATTGTTGCTAAATCAGTTTCATCTTTACAATTATCACAAATTATTTTTGAATCAAATTCAAATTTTTCAGTTTTATAACCAAATGTTCTCTTTTTTAATTTTTTTTCAATTTCTTTATTTAATTCAAAGAATTTATTATTTTGTTCTATATTATAATAAAATAATTTATCAGAATTTGAAATTGATATTTTTTTAGTTAAAGTTTTTTTATAAGAAACATTTTCTAATTTATTAGTTAGAAAAGAATTATAAACATAATCTTTTTTTTTAATAAATTTAAAAAATTGAATTAACATATAATCAGTTCCATATTCATATAAGCAATTAAAAATAATTGAAATAGTTTCTTCATCTTTAAATTGACATTTCTTTAAGATTTCTATCATTTCATAAAAACTAATTTTTTTTTCTATATTATCATTATAATAAAAAGTCATTGCCCAAAGTCTTAGCCAAATTAAATAAAGAGTATCTTTAATTTCATTTTTAAAACATTGATTTGAATATAAATAATAATGATATTGTTTAATGAATAAAGTACTATAAAATTGTCTTAAATCTTTTCTTAAAATTTCATCATTTAATTTTTTCAAATAAACATTCTGAATATCTAATGAAGGATAATTTAGATTTTCATTAAAGTATTTTTTTCCAAAAAAAAAATTATCATAAATTAATTTAGGAAAAAGAAAATAATGAAAAGTTGATTTTTGTTTATTAAATTTTTGAAAATATTTTGAAAGTAAAAAACTATTATTTGAAATATAATCTTTTTCTTCTTTTTCAAAATCTTTATATTTTGAAATATTATTTTTAATTTCATTTGATAAACCTTTAACATCAGAAAAATAAGTTTTAATTGTTCTTGAAAAGAAAGCTTTACTTTGTTTTTTTGCTATTTCTTCATCAAATAATAAAAATTCTAATTCTTCTTCATCATTATCATGATAATATTTTCTTTTAATAAAATCTTGAAAGATTTTAGTTTTAAAGAAATATTCATAAAACTCTTTTTCTTCACTTTTTACATTTTCATAAAATTCTTCTTCTTTCCAAATATCATTTAAAGTTACTTCTCCTATTTTTATTTTTCTACAAATATTATCTACTTCTTTTTCTTCATTATATAAATAATTATTATATGTTTTTAAAAGAGAAACAATATAATAAAAAAAAACAAAACTAACTTTATCTGAAATTTTTTCATTATATTCATTATTATTGCAATTAATTTTTAAATTATTATCTTTTAATAAATCTTCTAATCTATATTGTAATTTACTAGTATAATGTTCTGGTAAATTTATTGTTAAAAATTTATAATTATTACTTATATTTATTTCATTTGAAACAATAATAGTTTCTTTTCCATTTATATTTTTTGTTTCTAATTCTTTTAAATCTTTAAAATTAATTATTTTTATTGGTCTTTTTTCCAAAAAACTTCCTGTTCTACAAGTATCAATATCACAAAAAAAAAGATATTTATTTGGAATTTTTAAATTAAAAGGTTCTAATATCTTTTCTTCATATTTTTGATTAATTCCAAAAATAAAACATTTTTCATTTTCAATAATAGAAGAATTTAAACTAGGCAAAATTGATATATAAGGATATTGATATTTTAAAGGATATAATAAAGAAATAAAACCTTCAATAATATTTGTTAATTTTTCTTTATTTGATGAAAAGAATATAATTGGATTTTCCAATAAAATATTTCTAAAAATTAAAATAATTTGATTTACTGAAAAACAAAAAATATATTGCATTTTATAACTTAATATTTGTCTTCTATTCAAAGGATTTTGTTTAATTTCTATTTTAGTATTATTAAATTCATAATTGAATATATACATTCCTTTGGGAGGAAAAGGAATTTCTAACATTAAATTTTCTATTATTTTTTCAATAGGAAAATTAATCTCTATATTATCATTAATATATTTTAATAATAATTTCAATATTATAGATTTTTCTTCTGGAAAAGGAGCTTTTGAACTTAAGCAAATTACTTTTGGAATATATATTGAATTAAAAAAATTTTCTTTTGATAATTGAAAACTTTTTTTCTTTTTATCAAAAGATAATCTAGAAGTTAGAATTTGATTTAATCTAAGATTATTTCTTATTTCTAAACTTGAAGAAGGATGTTCTTTTTTATTATCATTATATAAATTTTCATTACTATTATCAAATATATTTTCATCATTATTTTTTTCTTCTTCATTAATGATATTATTTTTATTTTCTTCATAATTTAATTTAGATTGATAATAAAAAGATAATGGTTCATAAAATAATAAACAAGTAAAATAAATTTTCTGATTTTTATATTTTAAATTATTTAAACAAAAATGAAATATTTCATTTTTTGGAGCACAAACATGTTCTATTAATTTAAAACCATTTGAAAAACAATGTTGTAATATTATATTTTCATCTATATTAGATTGTGTTTTATTAAAAGGAGGAAATTTACTTATTAATTTTGGTTTTAAATTATCATGTTCACCTTCATATTGAGAAAGATTATATAAATCATTTGATAATATTATATCAGAATTTAAACCAAAAACATAAAAATAGTCTAAAAAAGTATTATTTAATGATAATGTAATATTCTCATATTTTGACATTTAAAATATATATTTTTAATATAATTAATATATGTTTATTATTTTTTTTTTTTATTATTTATTAATTATTATTTTCCTTTTTCTTATTTAATTTTTTTATATTTAATGTAGATTTTTTTTTATTAGAAATTAAAAAAGAAAAAAAAAATGGAAAATAATAATCCATTTGATAACCAAAATGAGAATCTAAATTTTAACATAAATGAATGGAATGGTGTAGAAAATATAAATAATAATTTTGAATATGGAAATGTGACTCCAGGAAATGATAATCAACAAAAAAAGTCAAATAATAATCCACCTTTAGTAAATGGAAATAATGATAGAATGACTATACAAATGAAAAATAATAAAAATAATAATATTGATGAAAATAAAAGAACAATTGAAATTAATTCAAAAAAAGAAATTCAAAAACAAATGTTAGAGAAATTTAATGAACCTACAATTTTACCTTCAAATGATGATGATAGTATGGATAATTTATTAGATTGTACAGATAATAATTTTGTTTTTTCTATTATAAAAGATTTACAAAATAATAGAGATAAACAAGATATATCAATTTTAGAAGATGATTATATTAAACCAAGAATTTTACCAAATATTTCAAAAGATAATTTTATTAAATTAATTGAACAAAATAAAAATTTAATTAATACAAAAAAATTAATAGATAATTATAAAATTATTGGAAGAAATTTTGCATTAATCTCATCTTTAGAGAATTTATTAAGCAGAAATTATGCAGGAAATAGAACTTTAAATATGCAAATTGTTTTAGAAAATTTAAATATATATGAAAAAATAATTTATAAATGGAGAGGTTCAAGAGGAGATAAAAATTGTTTTTATAGATGTATAATGTTTTATTATATTGAAAGTTTTATTTTAGAAAGAAATATTCAAAAAATTATGAATTTATATTTTGATGTTTTTAATTATTGTAAAGAAAAATATTTTAGTACAATTCTTGAACATTATAAAATTTCAATAGAAAACTTTCTTTCAATATTATTACTTATTTATTATGCTTTAAAACTTGAAAATGTTACAGATTCAATTGAAATTGCTTATTCAATTTTAATTAAATCTTTTAATAATTCTATTGATTTTGAATTAGGTATTATTTTATATTTAAAATATGCTATTTTTCATTATCTTAAAAATAATGAAGGAAAATTATATACAAAAGATTTTTCAGTTAATTTAAATAATTTACTTCCAGAAAAATATCAAAGAGAAAATAAATTTTTATATAATGAATTTTATCAAAAAGATTTATTAATTTTAAATGGAGAAGCTGAAAGAATTATAATATATATAACACCTTTTGTATTAGGAAAAACTTTAAAAATTTATTCTTTTGATTTTATTAATTCAAGCAATAATTCTTTACAAGAAATTCCTTTTGATCCTTATGCAAATAATATTAATTCAGATAATCCAGATAAAAATTCAATTTGTTTATTATTTGTTAATTTACATTATGATATAGTTTATCCAAAAGATTATTTTGAGAAATTTCAACAATATTTAGTAAGATTTTCAGATAATATTTCTGTTCCTAATAATAATAATAATAATAATAATTTAATGAGAATTATGACTTATAATAACAATAATAATCATCTTAAATTTCAAAAAGCAATTTCTGGAGAAATTCAAAATAGAATTTTACCTTCTCAAATTTCTCAATTACCTGGATTTGATGATGAAAAAAAAAATATAGAAAAATTTCAATGTCCAGTATGTAAAATTGAAACAAAAATAAATTTTTTATGCGATAAATGCAATACTAATTTATTAAAAAATTGGTTAGAAAATTCATATTGTAATTATATAAAATATAATATTCGTAATTTAATAACAATGAAAGAAATATCAAATTTCAAAATATTTATTCAAAAATATCCATTAGTAAATTATCCTAATAATGTAAAGAAAAATTTTGAGGAAGGATATAATTTATTAACAAATAAATTTAATACAGAAAATCATATGAAATTAATAAAAAATACTTTATGTCTTGGTTGTTTTAAATTTTTAAAAATAGATGAAAATACATTTTTCTTTCAATTACCATGTAAATGTTTATTTTGCTCAATAGATTGTTTAAAAAAATTTATAAAAGCAATTCCTTTTAATAAAATGAATTCATATATTTGTGCATGTGGTGAAGAATATGATTTAATTAAATTAAAATATTTTGTTAGTTTTCTTAGTTCTCATAATTTGAATAAAACTAAAAATGATTTTATTAGATATATATATAATAAAATGAAAAATAAATGTGCTAAATGTAATTCAATAATTAATTTTGGAAATAATCAAATTAATATTATTGAAATTTCTGATATTGAAGCTGAAAGAATTTTTAATCTTAGTAAATTTAATCATTTAATTTGCGATAAATGTTGGAAAAATATAGGAGGAGAAAATTCAAAATTTGTTTGTGAAACTTGTTATTCTATTCATTTTCTTCATAAAAAAGCAACTTATAAAACTGGAAATATTAGAGAAACTTGTAGTATTTTTTAAATAATTATTAATTAGAATCAAGTAAAATTTAGACTTTTATTTTCTTTTTAAAATATAAAAATTAGATAATATTTCAATATTTAATTATTTTAATATTTAATTTTTTATTAATTAATTTAAGATAATGATAATTCAGATTTTATTTATATTTTATTTTATTTTTTTCAATTGCAATAAATTTTTCTTTTATTCCTTTTTTATCATTCTTCATTAATTTTAAGAACTCATTTAGTTTAATGTTTTTATTAATATTATTTTTAGAATTATTAAAATTACTTTTATAAGGTAATTTAAATAATTTGGTTTTATTACTTTTATAACTATCTAAAATACTTTTTTCTTGAGATATATTTTTGTTTGTTCTAAAACTATTTTTAATTATTTTTGATTCTAAAGAATAATTATTATTAATATTAATAATATTGATTATTTGATTATTTCCTTCATTTTTTGAAAATTTAAATTCCTTATTTTCAAAATCAGAATTATCATCAATATATAATTCATTACTTTTATTATTATTTTTAAAATGTAAAAAACTTCTTCTTTCATTATCAAAAGAATCAATTAAAGAATTATTTTTAGAATTTGAATTTAAAGCTCTTTGAGTTATAATATTTAAAGCTTTAATATCTCTTAACATAAAATCATTTTTATTCTTTGAAGTTATATCTAAACTTTTTGGAACATTTTTTATATTTAATATAATATTTGTAATATTAGTAATTTTTACTTTTGTATTATTTATTGTTTTATTTAAATCAAAATTAGATTCCTTTGTTTCTTCTTTTTTTTCAATGTTTTTATTTTTTTTATTATTTAATTGTTTAAAATTTTTTTTCCTTTTTTCATTAATTAACATTTTTGAATTCTTATTTTCAACACTATTATTTGAAGCAATTTTTTTTGAATTATTACTTAAAGAAGTATTAGATTTATTATTATTTGTAGATAAAGAAAAAGTATTTGAATTTGAAACTTTTAAATTCTCTTTTGAATTATTTTTTGAATTTGAATTATTACTTGATGATAATAATTTACTAACATTTATATTTACAATTGATAAATCATCATCAGGACTAAAAATAATAAATTAAATAAAAATATTATATAAATTTTATTTTACGAATTACTATTATCTTCAAATTTATTTTTGAGTAAATTTTCTTTTATATAAATCTCATTTTCTTGTGGAATATCATCTTCATTTTCATCTAATATTTTATTACAATCATAGTGAATGCGTTTTTTAATAACTCCTTTTATTTGAATTGGTTGTGTTTTTTTAAGAGAAGGACCAAAAACTGTATAATTTAAATTTTTTTTTTTTTGAAATTTTTGTTTATTCATTTTTTGAAAAATATAAAAATAATAATTTAAAAAAAATTATAATATATATTTAAAATAAATTTAAAAAAAATTATTTGATTAATCAAATATATTTAATCAAATTTTTTATATAAAACTCTATTTCTTCCTTCGATATTTAAATAACCAATTTGAATATCATTATCTTTTTCTAATAAAAAATGAATTAAATCAATATATTCAATAACATTTTTTCCATTTTTTAATTTTCTATCAGGAAATTTAACATTAAAAACACAACAAGGAACAACAGCAAAATTAATTTTATATTTTAAACCAACATCAACAATATCATTTGTTGCTTCATCAGGATGCATTCCAATAATTAAAGAACAATTTTTAATTAAATTTTCACAATTTTCAGTATTAAAAAACATTTTTTTTTCATTTAATATTAAATTTTCTTTTTTTAATTGTTTCATATATTTTTTTGGTAATTCACATCCTCTTGGATCAACTATTATACAATTTAATTTATATTTTAAAGTTAAATAAAATGATGTTATTCCTTTTCCACCTGCAATATCTAATATTATTCCTTTTTTTAAATTATCTAAATTAAATTTTTCTATTAAAAAATCTGCAAATTCTGAATTTCTTTTTGTTTTATGATTTTTTTCTTTTTTTTCATATATATCTCCTATATGAACTGAATTATACATTTTTTCTTTTCTTTCCATATTTTTCTTTACAAATTTTTCTTCTTCTTCATTTATATATTCATGTCTAAAATTACAATTTTCTTTATTTGGACAATTTAATCCTCTTTTAAAAAAAAGACATAATGATTTTTCTTCATTGAAATTATTTATATTTTTTATATATTCTTTTTTTTTAAAATTTATATCTTTCACTAAATTTCCTTTTTTAATAAAATTTATTTCATCAATTTCTATTTTTTTCTTTGATTTATGATATGCTATTTTTCCTTTTATTTTTACTATATCTCCTATTATTAATTGTTTTATTATATTTAAATCATGTGTTACGCATTCTGTCATTTTAGAAAATTCATTATTTATTATAGATATCATTGCTAATTTTTTCCCAAAAACTCTCCTAAAAATTATTTGTCCTTCTAATTCTTCTTCTTTTCCTTCATCTTCATAATTATTATTATTTTCTATTTTATTTTCTTCTATTTCATTATTTTTATTATCATGAATTGACTCCATAAAAAATAAAAAAAAATAAATAAATTAAATATTATTTAAATATTGTGAATAAATAATTAATTATAATTTTTTTTTAAATCATTAACTTTATTAAAAGAATATATAATATTACTAAATTCATGGTTTTATTCTTCAATTCTTTATTTTTTCTTTTCCATTCATTATTTATTATTAATAATTATTTATAGTCAAAAATTAATTTAAATTCTCCATTATTTCATTATAATATTTAATTAAATCATTTTTAAATATAATTTTTTTATAGAATTGAGAAATTTGATTAATTAGCTTTAATTTAGAATAATAAGAAGTAAAATAATTTGAAATAATCATTGAATTATCTTCATTTCTAAAAAAAAATTTGAATAAATTTTTATTTCATTATTTTTACCAATTAATTTGAAATTGTTTAAAATATTGAATTATTATCAATTTTTCCTTTAGTAAAAGTATCTATTAGACATTTATTATATTCTTCTTGATTGACAAAAGGATTAAAAGTGATTATTTCTTCTTAATTACATTTTTTATTCACATGAAATTTTAAATTACTAAGAATAAAATATAAACAACAAAATTCTCTGACTGAAAATTATCTTTTATTTTAAAAAAATATATTACTTTGTTATTAAAAATATTTCTAGAATTTGTTTTTGAAAATAAAATAATTTGTTTACAAATACTTCCATTACAGAGAATATAAATTATAAATAAAATCATGAAAAAATATAACAAATAAAAATATTCTAAACATTATAAATAAAAAAAAAATATGTTAAATAATATTTTCCAAATAAAAAAATAAATATATATAAATTAAAAAAAAAATGAAACTGACATCTCCAGAAGAAAAAATAAATGCAGAATACTGTCAACTTCTATTTCAATCAGAATTATCAAATTTAGTAGCAAACAAAGAATTATCAAGTGCAATTTTTTACAATTTATTAGAAAATATAAAAGATCCATCAATAAAATTAGCAAATGGAGAATATATGGATTTATATTTATGTGAAAATTTATTTAGTACATTATTACCTGGTTTAGAAAGTTTAGCAAAAACAAGTGAAAAATTAATATATTTTAGTAATAAAGAAGATGAAAAAGAAGTTAATAGATTTAATCCTTGTAATTTTTTAGCAGAATTTTTAATGAGAAATAATCCAAAATATGGAAAAAATAAAGAAACTCATGAAAAATTTTTAAGATATACTAGAAAAGAAAGAAAAAGTAGAATGGTTCAAACAAAACAAGATATTATGTTTAAAAAAGTTACTGATGTATATAATAATGCAAAAGTTAATTTAAATAAATTAAATATTGAAAAATTTGTTGATCAACTTGATAAAGCTTTAAATTTAAATAATAGTTTAAATCAATGGGAATGGTTAGAATATTTTAGAGTTTATAAAGATAATCAAACTATTTCTCTTGAAGAATTTTTAAAAGCTTTTAAATTAGCTGTTTTAGATTTACACCAAATTGATGAAGGAATGTTACAAAAACTTTTGGAATAAAATATAAAAAATATATTTCTTTTTATTTTATTTGGTTTATGGAAAATAAATGAAATTAAATTATTAAATATTTAAAAAATTTTTTTATTTTTTTGCTTTTATTTATATATATATTTTTTATTATTTTTATTTAATTTTTCTTCCTATTTTTAAATCATTTTTATTTTTTTTATTAATTATTTCTTAAAAAAATGAATTAGTTGAATAAAAACTTTAATAATATATATAATTTTTCAATGAAAATTTAAATTAAAATGGAGAATGATGTTTTATATGAATTTAAAAGACCAATTTTAGATATTGATTTATTAGAAACTATTAAAAGAGATGATTTATTTGAAAATATTAACTTTGGAAAACAAAATATTAATGATGTAATAAATGAAGAAGAAAAATTAGAAAATAGTTTTAATAATATATATGAAAATGAAGTAATTAAAAAAGTTAATAATATATCTTCTCCAAATGTAAATCATAAAAAAAATAAATCAAGTAATTTTCATAATTATAATCAACATAAAAATATTTTAGCAAACTTTAATTTTATAGATACCAAATTAAAGAAATATAAACCAAAATATAAACAAAATATTAATATTAAAAATAATGATCCTTTTACAAGGTTAAGCCAAAATAAACATTTTCATATTGAAAAAACTATTCAAAATAATAAAAGAACTATAAATAAGTTTCAAAATACATATATTAATGAATATGAAAAAAAAAACTTAAGTAATAAAAAAAATACAAAGACAAAAGTTAATAAAAAACAAAAAAAAAAAATTGATTTGAATAAATCAAAATTTAAATTCAATAATATTCATTCAAAATCACCTTATACACCAAATATTAATAAAAGTTTTAATGGAATTTTTAAAAAGAAAGAAAAAGAATTAGATAATTTATATGAATATAATATTAATTACAATATTGATGGAGATTATAAAGAAATTAAAAATACTAATAAATATAATGTAACATCAGATACCTCTTATGCTTCCAATTCAAATTATATTATAAAAAATAAAGAAAATAATAATTTTGATAGTAAAGTATATAATATAAATAATTACAACTATCAAAATCCTTATTTTTATAATATAAATGAATATTATCAATCTAATGATAATAAAGATAATTATAAATCTACACAAAAAGTTTTGAAAAGATCTTTATCAACAGATAAAATTTTTCAAAAAAAATATATTAATAGTCAATATAATAATATTAATATTAATGAGCAAAAAGAAGTTCCAAAACAAAAATTTATATTATTTAATAATAAAAATAATGAAAAAGAAACTCAAGTGAATTATTTCATGAATTTGAAAAAAAATTATTGAATTTAATTATAAAAAGCAAAATTCTATGAAATGATTAGAAAAGAAAAAAATAGTAAATAAATTTTATAAATTTAATCATCAAAATAATTTGATTTATCAAATAAATCAAGGTATATATTTTTTAGTAATTATAAAAATTAATATAAAGTAATAAAATAAATCAAATTTTATTTTTTTCTAACAAAATTTATAAGAAGAAAAAAATATTATTTTTTTATTAATGAATTAATAATAAAATGAGTAATCAGACAGAAAATTTATCAAATGACCAAAATAAAAATCAAATAAATTATCAAAAAGAATTATTATTTTTTAAAGATGACATTTTAAAAGATTTAAAAAAAGTTGAATCAAAATTAAATTCAAAATATAATGAAATTCAAACTTCAATTGAATATCAAATAAAAGCCTTTGATAATAAAATAAAATTAATAACAGAACAAATATCAAATGTTTCAACAGTTAATGATAAAATAATAGAAGATAAAATAGATAAATTATTTATCTTTAAAGAAAAAACAACTGAACAAATATTATCAAATGAATTAAAAATAGATTCAATATATAAAGATTTACATAATTCAATATATAAATATGATAAAATGTTTTCAGATTCAATTATTTATCCTGCAATAATTGGAAAAATGGGAAAATTTAAAACATTTCATGAATATATTGATTATACTTTGGTTCAAATTGGTCAAATAAATACATTTAAAGATAAAAATCTTTTAGATTTACAATCTTATAAAACAAAATTAGAAACTTTAATTGAAAGTTTTAAAGTTCAAATTGATAGTATAATAAATTCAATGACTGATTTTACTGTAAAAAGAGTAAATGAATGTGATGAAAGAGTAAGAAATATATATTTAAAAAATTATGATGAAAAATTACAAGATTTAAATTTAAAAAATAATAAAATTTCTTTTCAATTAAAAGAAGATTTTGAAAAAATGAGAAAAGAATGGGAAAAAATTATACAAATGAAAAAAGAAATTTATTATAAATTAGATACTGAAGTAGGTAATATGAAAGAATCATATAATAATATTTCTTTAAAATTTGAAGGTTATAAAAATGAATTTAATTTAATAAAAAATAAATTTACTCAATTAAGTGAATTTATAAAAGATGTAAGATTTAGAGCAAATTTAAATAATGGAATTAAAAAAAGAGATGCTTTAAATTTATCTAATCAATTTGATTTTTCAAAAAAACAAATTTTATCAGATCATAATACAAATAAAGATTTTCTTAATATTCAAGGAAGTGAATTTTTAGATCATTTAATGAAAAAATATTTTGGAGAAAGAAGAATTTCAAAAATTAAACAAGCAAGAAAATCTGTTGTTAATCCTAGTATTATTAATTCTTTTGAAAAACCTAATGAAAACATTTATAGAAGTTTTAAAAAACAAAATAGTATGAAAAATGATTTTTTTGGAAAAAGATTATCTTTAGGAAATAAATTATTATTAAATAATTCTTTAAATAATATTAATAATGTTTTCTCTCCTAATAATAAAAATAATGTTATTGGTCTTTTTTCTTTCCATCAAAATAATATAAATAATATTGATGATGATGAAAATAAAATAAATTATAATGATATAAATAATTATTCTTTGAATAAAATTGATAAAGAAAAGAATAAAATTACTGAAAATAGTTCTGATGAAAGAAGTGAAATAAGTGAAGAAAAGGAATTAAAAAAACATGAAGCTAATAATGTAAAAATAAGAAATATTTATAAACATAAAAAAGAAGAAAGTCCTTCAAATAAAAAACATATTGTTAATTTTTTAGTTGATGAAAATAAATCTTCAAAAAATAATCGTTATTCAGATAATAATTTTACTATACAATCAGAAGAACAATTTATTATTCAAAGTAAAAGTTTAACTAATTTTCCAAAAATTTTAAAACAAACACAAGAAAAATTTTTTGAACAAAATTCGAAGGATTCAAAATCTAATCAAATTGATGAACATAAATCTATATTGAAATTTTCAAAAACAACAAGAAATGATTCATTTCATAATAAATCTAATATACCAAAAATTAATTATTCTGATATACAAAAAAATAATATAATTAATATAGATGGAAATGATTTGAAAAATTTAAATGAAATTAAAAAATTAAATAAGAGTAAAAGTAATAAAAATAATAAAAATAATAAACATTCTTCAAGGTTAGAATCATATTATAAAGATATTAAAGTTCATATTCCAGAATTTAATACTTTTTATAATAAAATTAATGCTCAATCAAAAATTAATAAATACAATAAAAATATACAAAATTTAAAACAGACTTTTATAAATAATAAGGTTCTTAGCAAAACTCAAACTTCTTTAAAAAATAAAAATATTAATCAATCAAATTATCAAGATAAAATATTTAATAATTACTATTATAATTTAATGGTAAATGATGATAATCATAAAACAAATGTTACTGTAAAACAATATCCTCAAAGTTATTCTTATGATGGAAAATAATTGTTTGACAATAATGACTCAATAAATTTATAAATATTAAATAAATATAATATATTTTTTTAATAACAAATTATCAAAATAATATTAAAAAAATTAATTTTTCATTTTTTTGTTTTTAAAAATCCATTTTTCAATATTTTGAATAGTTTATTAAAATTCATTTTACAAAATTATAAAAAAAATAAATGATTGATTATGAAGAAATGACAATAATTTTACTTTATAAATGATGATTTCAAACATTTAAGAAAAATAAATGATTTATCAGTCATATAATTTATATGGAAAAACAGTTGAATTTCGATATATTAAAAATAAAAAAGATTTTTAAATAAAATATTTAATTTATAATTATTAAATAATATTTAAAATGATTTTGAAAGTTTAAAATAATAATTATCTTTTTTTTCTATTTTTTTCATTTTGAAAAAAATAACAAATTTAATAATAATTTAATTATAATCACTAAAAATAAATAATAAAAAGAATTTATTTAATTTCAGTTTCTTTCACAAAAGATTTTGTTAAAATTGATTTTGCGGTACAATAAGATTCAATATAATCAGAACATAATTCTTTAACTTTTCTAAAAATAAAAGGATTATCTTTAAATTTTTTTTCATAATCTAAATTAAGATTTGAAGAAGTTAGTCTTGTTAAATGAATAAATTCATCTAAACCTTTAGTTTTATTATATATATTAATATCTTTATTAATTGGAGTTGAATTTTTTCTTCCAGGACTTATTATATTATATTTTGTACTAGGAAGATTTTTTGATTTTAAATGATTAGATTTTTTATCTTCCCATTCACTATTAGAATTTGCTATATTAGATATTTTATTTTTTGCTAAATCTGATTTAAATAAAAATTTTTCTCCTAATTTTTTTTTTTCAAAATTTGATAAATTTTTATTTTGATTAAATATATCACTTTGCATATATAAAAAGTTTTTTTGATGACCTTCTCTAAAAGTATTAAATATTATTTCTTTATTTTTATCAATTGGTTTTTGCATAAAAATATCACTTTTTAAAGCTTTTTTTTTTAATTCTATATATGTTAAATTTTTAAATTTCGGAGTTAATGATTTTTTATTTTCTATTTCTTTAAAATATTTTGGATCTGTAATACATTTATAATATTCTAAATAACCTTTTGGAAAATATAAATCACTTTCTGTATGAATTTTAAATAAATTTTCATTTATTTTATTTCTTGATTTATTTTTATTTATTTTATTATTAATAATATTATTATCTTTTATAATTTCTAAATCAATTCTTTTTTTAATTAATTTTGCACTTTTTGGTCTTTTATTTATTTTATTTCTATTTAACTCTTTTTCTTCTATTAAATTATTAGTTGTATTATTTATTATATTAGAATTTTGACTATTTTCAAATGAAGGGAAATTTTTTTCAAATATTTTAATTGGAATATTTTCACTTGTTAAATTATTTGTATTTTTTATTTTAAATAATTCATTCATCTCTTCTTCATTTCTTCTTTTATATTGAATTGGTAAATTTGTTCCATTTTGAATTAATTTTTTATCATCTATATCATTTAAAGAAAAAAATCTTTGATGATTATTTTCTTCAATTTCTCTAAATTTTTTTGATGATATTTTTGGACTTTGTTGTAAAGTTAATGATAAATGAGAATTTTTTTTGTAAGAAGTTATTGGTCTTTTGTTATTATTTATTTTTGTTTTAATCATTTTTTCCAAAATATTTATTATTAATCTTTTAAAAATTGTTGTAAAAAAAATAAAAAGATTTTAATATTTTTTTTTAAATTAATTCAAGTCTATAATTAAAAAGAAAATAACATTATTCATAATTAAAATATATTTATTTCCACAAAAAAAAAATTATTATTAAATAAATATTATAAGTTTTTAAATCACATATATATAATAACTAAAAAAATATATAAACAAATAAATAAAATAAAAAAATAAATTACCCGAGCATTTTAATCCAAAAAGGTTTAATTTCATTATCACAACTTTCTAATAATTCTCCTTCTTCAAACATATAAAACTTTTTAATTTGATGTAATAAAAAAAATCTTATAACAAATTTATTTTTATTAAAAAAATTATTAATATTATAAGGAATTCTTTTAATTAAATCCATTTGTAAATTTTCATCTTCTTCTTCATAAATTAATTCAAAAAGACCATTTTTAACTCCTCTTTCATATTTTCCAATAAGTAATTTACTATTATTATTTTCATTATATGAAATATATCTTCCAATACCATTTTTCATATCTTCTAAAAATTCACCAAAAAAATTTTCATTTCCTGTATTTGTATTACCAGAATTATTATTATTATTATGCCAATAAATTCCACATAAAGTTTTTAAATGTTTTTCATCAAAAAAACCTTCATAAATATCTCCTGATTTAAAATATACTATTCCATAATTTGAAAAAGATTTATCTCCATTTCCATCGAAAAATCCTTCATATTTTTTTATAAAAAAATTATCTGAAAAATGTATTATTCCATAACCATTTATTTCTCCATCAATAAAACTTCCTTTATATTCATAATAATAACCTTGATTTTTTAAATTATGTTTTAAATAACCTTCTCCATTTTCTTTTCCATCTTTAAAATATCCTGTATAATCATATTCATTTTCTTTTTCATATTTAGTTTTATTTTTATTTAATCTATAATTTATTTTAATAAGATGACCATAATTTTTATAAATAAGAAAATTATTATTACTATTTTCTTCAACTTCACCTTCATATTTTATAACTTCTAAAAAATCATGTTTATTTTCTGTAAAAGTTATAATAATTCCATTAATAAAATGAGATTGATGAAAAATCCCTTTTAAAATTTTAGCAAATTTATAATTTAATTCTAATAAAAAACCAAAACCATCAAATTTATTTTCTGTAAATTCTCCCATATAATATTTAAAATGATATTCACTATATTGTCTATAATATATTCCAAATCCTTCTTTTTTTCCATATCTAAAAGTTCCATGATATAAAGATGAATTTCTTGGTTTTATTAAAATTCCCATTCCAGCATATAAATATAAAGTATTATCATGTTCTCCATTATATAATTCTATTTTTGTTTCTTCATTTTTTTTATTTATTAAAATATTATTATTTACTGTTTTATTATGATTAATATCATCAATAAATTTAATTATATTATTTGATATTCTTACTTTTGGCCTTTTATTAAAAATACTTTTTTTTTCAATTGAATTTATTCTTAAAATACTATTTTTTCGATTTGGACTTGTATTTTTAATTTTAGGTAATATTCTTTTTATATTTTCATCAAACATATTTGTTAATCCAGTTATTGTAGAAATTCTTTTTATTTCATGTTCAGTATCATTATGACCATTATTTAATGTTTCTGTTACAATAGGAAAATAATTCATTGAATTCATTGTATTAAAATCTTCTGAATTTATTTTATTATGAGAATATACATTATTTTCTTTTAATATATCAAAATTAAATTCTTCATTTTCTTTATTTTCTGTATTTATTTCTGAATCTAATAAAATTAATTGAGATGGATTTACACTTTTTGCTCTTTTTTTTTTATTAAATGCTGCTTGGAAAAGTTTAGTTTTATTTAATAATTTAAATGAATGAATATCATTAATGTTTATATAAAATTTATTATTTGTTATTACTGAATTAAATTCATCTTTTGATATTTTATTAAATTGATTTGTTGATGAAATGAAATTATTTCTTTTTAAAAGATATATATAATAAAAAAGTTTAAGAAAAATTCTTAATTTTTCATATAAAAAAAATTCATTAACTAATTTTAATTCATCTGAAAGTAACATTAATAAATAAGATTTATTTTCTGTTTCATCAATTTTTTTCGGTAAATGTTCTATATCAGTTGATAAACATAATTTAAATATATTTTCAATATCATTTTCAATAAATTCAATTTGGGAAAAAAAGAGATCATCTTTTCTTTTATCACTTTTAAAAATTTTTTGAATTCTCATTAATTTTTTTACTGAACTTTTTAATTTTCCTTCTTTTTGTGGTTTATTAATTTGATTATGAATAAAAGTTTTTAAATTTTTTTTCTTTTGAATATAATTAAAAAAATTTTGATAAAAATTAATTTTATTATAACATATTTCATGAGCATAGTAATTTTTAATCATAAGTTTTAAAGCATCAAAACTATGAATTTTATTTAAACAATTTTCTTCTGGAAAAATATTTTCTAAAATTTCCATTTTATTTTCAAAAAAATAATTTATTTTTTTATTAAATAGTTCAATAAAATATTCTTTTTTTTTTGGAAAATTTATAGATTCAACATAAAAAATAGATTCTAACTTTAAAATCATTTTTCTATATTTTTGTTTACTACATAATCTTCTATAATTAAAATTGATAAAATTACATATTTTTTTTCCAGCAATTAAATAATTACCTTTTAAAAGAGTATATTGTTGACTAAAATCAAAAGAATGAGAAATAGTAGTTAAAGTATGATAAGTAACTTGAGTATTTTTTTTACAATTTAAATTACAATGAACTCCCATTAAAAAAAATTTTAATAAAATAAAAAATAAAACAAATTTTTAAATATTCAAAAAAAAAAAAATTAAAAAAAAACAAAAAAAAAAAAATATAAAAAACAACAATTAATAAAAATAAAAAACTATTATTTTTTTTATAACGAAAATAACAATTTAATGAAATTTAATACTAGGAAATTCTCTTTTTAAATTAACAGAAAAACTAGTAATAGGAGGAGAAAAAGTAGAAATTTTCATTAATTTATTATAAGTAAAAGGAACTCTTTTATTTTTATTTTGTTCAGCTAATTTTTCTCTAATACTCATTTGATTTCCATTATTATTATTATTATTTTTTTTATCTTTTATTTCTTGAATTAATTCTTCTCTTCCAGGAATTTTATATAAATCATCATTAAATAAAGCATCTCTTCCAGTAGAAACTAATTTTGCAGGAGAAAAAGCTTTTAAATGTTTAACACTTCCAACAGGAAGAATTTTCTTATATTTTTCTTTTCCTTTTTCTTTATAATTTTTATATTCTTTTAATTTATCTTCAATTTCATTTTGATTATAAATTCCATAAGTTTTTTCATTATTTGCAAAAGGTTCACACTTCATTAAAGAAGCAGGTTGAAATGGTTTTTTAAAATTTTTATTTTCTTTTCTATCTTTTACATCTTGAATTTTTTTATTATAATCATCAATAGATTTTTGTTTTAATATATCTTGATAATTATCATCTCTTTGAGGATAAGAAAAAAAATCACTTGGTAAACTTTTATTTATTTTTGTTGCATTAGTATAAATTCCTCTTTTTTCAGTAACAACTTTTCCATCTTTTATAAATCTTTTTTTATCAGGTTCTATAAAAAGAGATCCTTCATTAACTTCATGTTCTTCATCATAATATCCTTTTAAACTATTTATTCCAGGAGGTTTAAAAGGTATTTTATTAGTTTTTCCTTTATTTTCTTTAATTAAACTTAAATATCTTTCATTTTCTTTTTTATTTAAATTTTTATATAAATCTATTGTTTCTTGAGAAACTGGTTCTATAGGAGAAAAATATACATCATTTGTTTTTCCTTCTTTCCCTGGTTGAGTATAAATTCCTCTTTTTTCTATTATTACTTTGTGATCTATTACTTTGTGATTTTCGTATTCTTTGTTTTTACTATAGGCTTCGTCTCCTATTATTGCTGGATATGGGATTGAGAAATAACCAAAACGAGGAAGAAAGTCTTTTTCGTCACGTTCTTGTTTTATTTGTTCTAGAACTTGTTGTTTTGTTTCTTCACGTTTTGCTGTCATGTCTTCGAGGTATTTTGGCTGGGAGTTATTTTCTGACATTTTTTTTTTTATTATTTATTTTTTTTTTTTTTTTATTTAGTTAATATTATATTTTAGTTTTTATGAATATATTAAATTATTTTTTTTTTGTTTTTTTAATGTTAATTTTTTTGTTTTTTTATCATATTAAATTTGTTTTTCTAGTAGAGTTAAATTTTGTTTTTTTTGTAATGTTAATTTTGTTGTTTATCATTTGTTAAATTTATCTGTTTAATAATTAAATTTTTTTTTCTCTTTTTTATTTTATAAAAATTAATTATAAAGAAAAATGAAGAAATTATTTTTAATTTTAACTTTCTGTCTTTTGTCCATAATTTTATCAAAAAAACTTAAAAAAAAAACTAATTGTGTAGCTCCAGGAGAAGATTGTGATTTAACTTCTTATTGTTGTGATTCTTATGTTTGTAAAGATTATAGATGTGCTGTTAAAGGAACTAAAGATAATCAAGTTGGATGGGATAGATCTTCAAAAGAAGGAAATAAATGTGATTGGTTCCATTATTGTAAAAAAGGAAGAAAATGTATGAGTCATAGATGCTATGATAAATAAATTAAATTTTTTTATGTTTTTTATTGAATTTAGTGAATTTTATTAATTTTTTTTTACTTTTTTTAATAAATTTTGGATTTTTTATAGTTATTTGATTATTAAATTGTTGTTTTTTTATTTATTTTATAAAAAAGAAATATTTTATTTTTCAAAATGTTATAAATATTAAATTATTTATTACTGGGTATAATAATCTGAAATATCAATAATAGTATTTTCATACTAATTATTTATTAAATTTATTTTTGATGTTATTCAATCATTTTCAAAATTCAAAAAAACAAAAAATTAATTTTCTTTATTCAAATTAGAAAATAAATTAAATGAATAAAAATGAAATAAATGAATATATAAATAACAGAATGGAAAATAAAAATATAAAAGATGAAATATTAAATTTTGAAGAAGAAGAAAAACAAAATTCCTATAATAATAATAATAATCTTAATCATTCAATAATAGAAAATCATGAAAAAATAAATAATGAAATATCAATAATTAATTTTGAAAAATTAAATAAAAATAATAATGAAGAAGATATAAAAGAAGAAATAATAATAGAATCATCAAGTTCAAAAAAAAATAAAAATGAAAATATTCACAACTCAAAAGAAAATTTTTTTCCAAAAACTGTAAAAACAGAAGAAATAAAAAATATAAGAAAACAAAAACAAAAATTAAATAATTCATTTAAATTATCACCTAAAAAACATTTGATAACATCTTTAAATGAATTAAATCATTATCAAAAGAATAATTTAAATTTATCATTAAATTCTTCTATAATAAATGATAAACAAGATAATAATATTTTACCAAGAATTTCTTCATCACAATCAATAAAAAAAAATATAATAAAAGATAATTTATATCAAAATAAAAATCATTCAAAAATTCCTTTTAAAAAGAAAAAAAATAAATTATTTTTACCTTCTCCAAAATATTCACAAATTTTTTTTAAAAATAACAATAAAGATAATGAATTAATAAATCTTCAAAAAGAACATTTAAATTTAATTAAAGAATTACAAAAATTAAATATTCAATTAAGTAGTTTAATTAATAAACAAATTCCCCAAGCAATAATGAATTTTAATAATATTAAAAATAAAATTAATTTACCTTCTCCTGAAATTATAAGACAGAATAAAATTTTAACTCAAAAAAAATTTTTAACAAATTTAATTATTGAATATAATTCTGTTTATGAAAAATATAATTTAGGATGTGATATTGAAATAAAAAATGATTTAGAAAATCAAATTAGAAATATAAAAGAAGAATATAATAATCATAAAAATATTATTAAAAATTTAAAAGAACAAATAAATATAAATGAAATCTATTTAAGAAATAATAAAAATGAAGAAACATTTTCAATATATGACTCTAAAGATTTAGATTTTAAATTTGGATTATATAATAGAAAAATTTATGAAATAAAAAATAAAATTATTGAAATGGAAACTTTATTAGAAAAAGAAAATAAAAAAATTTCTTATTTAAAAGGTAGATATTTAAAATATAAAGAAATTATAAATTATTATGAAGAAACTCCTGAATCAATAGAAAATAAACTAAAAAATTATAATGAAAATAAAATAAAAGAAGAAGAGATTGAAAAATTAAAAAGAAAAAGAGATATAATTATACATTCAAGAAAAATAATGAATAAAAAAAATTTAAATGAAATAAATAAACAAAATAAATATATCGAACATTTAAATAAAGTAATAAAAGATGTTGATAATATTTTAGATTTAAATGAATAATTAAATATAATGTAAAATATACAATTAAATAATTATAAATAACAAAATATAAATTCCTAATTAAAAAAACATTTTTTATAAATAAAAAATTAACTTTCACCTAAATTATTTTTATTTATATATTGTAACATCCAATCTCTAATATAAGAATCATTGGAAAGAACATTATGTTTTTCCCTAATAAAATTTTCTATATCAATAGAATCATCTAAAATATAATTTTCAAAAATTCTATTTTGAATAAATTTTTCTTGATTATTTAAACAAAAACTTTTACTTAATTGTCTAATAAATCTTTCTTTATTATCACTAATAGAAGATAAACATTCAATACACATTAAACTAATCATTTCAATATAAAAAGAAATAACATCATATAAATCTTTTTTCTTAATTAAATTATTACTATTATTCATATTTAAATTAATAGAATTTTTTAATCCTCCTTGAGTTAAAGCAATACTTAAAAAACTTTTTGTTAATTCAATATCATTTCCTTTTCCTAAAAATAATATACTTAAAAAAAATAATCCTTCATTTTTTCTTTTTCTACTTTCATTTAAAACTTTAGAAAAAAATTTTTTTGATATATCTTTATAATCAGGATTAGTTAATAAACTATCTACAAATAATTCCCATTTTTTTTTTGTTATTTCTCCTGTTCCATTTTTTTTTGTTCTTATTATATCTACAATTTCATCAAATTTTTTTTGACGAATCATTAAATTTTCCCAAAATAAATTTAAAAGAGATTCTATTGATAATGCTCTAGTACAACATCCCATATTTTTTTTTTTGAAATTTTTTTGTTTTAAAAAATATTTAAAAAATAAATTTTTTATTTTATTGATTTATTTATAATTTAAATATTGATTATAGAATCTCTTTTATTGAATAAAGTAGGATTTTTTACTTAAGATTAACTTTAATATTAGAATATATAATAAATACAATAACATTTAATATTATTTTGTTTTAATTTGAAATTAATAAAATTTTATTCTCTTTATTATTATCTTTCATTAATTCATCACCATAACTTAAATGAATAGAATGTGTTAAAATTTTATTATTAATATTTTCTTTTAAATTAAATATTCTATTATCATCACTTGAAGGTAAAATAATTTTTTTATTTTTTTCTTCCAAAAATTTTTTTTCAAAATTATCAAAACCAATAAAAATACAAGTAACATTATCTAAAGATCTTCTTCTCAAAGCAGTTTTAATAACCATATTAACAATATTTAAACTTAATTCATGAATATTTTTATAATAATTAATTTGATCATATACAACATTCCAAATACATTTAATACAATCATTATAATTTAAATAATCAAAAATACCATCACAACATAATAATAAAAAATCAATTTTTTCATTTTCATCATTAATATTAATTTTATAAAATTCAGGTTCAGAAATTAAAACATTTTCTTTTTCTATTTTAGCATAAATATCACCAATAACTCTACTTACACTTAATCTTCCTGGAATAATTCTTTTTATATTATTATTTTCATATATTTCTCCTCCATTTTTAATAATTCTTTCTTTTTCTTTTTCATTATTTGGAGTATGAATATTATTTATTAATTTATATTTTTTTCCATTATTAATTGATATTAAAGCTCTTGAATCACCACAATTTGCAATATATATTATATTATCTATTATTAATGCTACTAAAGAACAAGAACCACTTTTTTCTTTTTCATTTAATGCTTTTTTTATAAATTCATTTTCTGCTTTTTCAAAAGCATATTTTAATGCTAATTCTGGATTTTTTGGAAAATAATTATTTTTTACTATATAATTATGTAAATTATCTCTTAAAAAATCACTACATTTATTTCCTCCATGACCATCATATATTGCAAATAAAGATATTTTTGGCCAATTTTTTTTATTATATTTTTTTGGTTTATTTATTGTTAATATTATTGAAACTTTATCTTCATTGTAATTTCTTAATAATCCTTTATAAGAATTTACTGCAAAAGATTTTATTATATTATTTATTTGGTTATTTGATATTTTTGGTGTTGGATAATTTGGAAAATTTAAATCTTTATTATGTATTGACAATTCATCTAATTTTGAAAAATTAAATGTTTTTTTTAATATTTCTAAAGTTACTTGTTTTTTATTTCTTTTTTTAATTCTTCTTTGTGAATTTGTTATTGTATTATATTTATTATTTTCTAATAAATTATTATTAACATTATTATTTAATATTGATTTCATATTATTATTTTTTATTGGAGATAAAATTGAAGGAGGTGATAAACTTATAGTTTTATTATTGTTTTTTTTAATACTTTTTTCTGAAGAATTGGATTTTAAATTAAAAGTTACTGTTTTTTTATATTGTTTATTCTTTTTTATTTCTCCATATGATAAATCTAATATATCTTGTGGATTAGTTTGATAAAATATTTTTGGTAAAGACCATCGATTTTTTTTTTCTGGAGTTTTATTAATATTATAATTTGAATTATTAAATATTGTTACTGACTCTGAAGTAAAAATATTATGATTAAAAACTGAATTCCTTGTTTTATGTTTATTTGATGATATTTTAAAATTATTTTTTTTAAGAATTGTTTTTGGTCCACCAAAATTTTTCAGTGAAGGAATATTTAATTTTAATTTTATTTTGTTAAATTTATTATCAAATAATTCTTGAGGAAATAATTTTGAATTTTTTATTTCTTTTTTTCTAAAATTAAAATTTTCTGATTCTATTAAATCTTTCAATGATTCATTTTTTGAATCTTCTTTTTCCATTTTATTATTTTTAATTGTAATTAAAATATATATTCAATTTTTTATTCAAAATGAAAAAAATCAATTTATATTATACAATTATACAATTATATTTAATAAAAATTATTATTATTTAATAAATATATAATTATATTTTCTTTTTGAGAAATTAAATATTTAATTCACTATTTTCCAACATTTTTTCAATAGATTTAATATTTTTATTTAATTTATCATATAATTGTTTAATTAATAATATTTCTTTTGCACATTCAACTAATTTTTCCCTTTTATTGAAAAGTGCAGGTTTTATTTTAATAATTATATCATTTATTCCAATTAAAGGAGATTTTAAAATAATTTTAAAATAATTTCCTTCAATTAAACTTTCAAATTGATTTGAATCTAATCTCTCTTTAATAAAAAGAAAAATATCATTAAGATTATCATATAAAGTTAATAATTTGGAAGATTCATGAAATTCTTTAAGAGTAAATTGTTCTTCATATTTTGAAAAAGGAAAATAATTTCTTTGTATTATTTTCATATTAATTGAATTGTTATTTTTTTCAAAAATATATTCCCAATTATTTTGTTGAAGTATATATTTATTTACATAATAACTTAAAATTGAAGCTGCTGCATCATAAGACATATATAATTTAATTTTTAATAATTAATTTTTATTTTATTTTAATTCATTTATAATTCTAAAAAATTAAGAAGAAATTATTTGTAATTTTTCTTCTTCTTCTTTTTTCTTTTTTTCAGCTTCTCGTTGTAGTTTTTTTTTATAAATTTCAATTTTTTCTTCTTTTGTTTTTTTTAAAATTGATTCATCTTTTAATATATTTATTTTTTTTTTAAAATTTTTGAATCCTTCTTCAAATTCAATTTGATTATTAATTAAAGAAATATGTGCTTTTTTTCTTTTAAATTCCACACTTAAATCTTTTTTTATTCCTCTATTAAATCTTTCTATTTCTTCTAATAAAATAAGATTTCTTCTATTATCTTCATTATGAGATATTAATAATTTATTTTTAATTAATTTTTCAAAATTTTCATGTTTTAAAGATTTATTTCTATAATTTAATAATTCTTTTTTTTTGTCATATTCTTCTTTTTTATTCGCTATTTTTTCTATTCTTTTTAAAATTTGTGATTTTTTCTTTTCATTTTCTTTTTCTAATTCTTTTAATCTTTCTTCTTTTTCTTCAAATTTCGATTTATTTTCTTTTTGTTTTATTTTATTCCTATTTTTTTTTTCTTTTAATGTAAAATACTATTTAATTAAATTAAAAATTTATTGTACATAACCTAAAAATTTTTTTCTTGCTTTTTCTTCTTTTTCTTTTTCTTCTTCTTCTTTTTTATTTAAATAAATTTGTAAACTTTTATTAAAATTTTGATTTTCTTTGGCTAATTTTTTTGAAATTTGTCTTCGAACTTTTTTTATCATTTTATTATGTCTTTCTTCAATTAATTCCACTAAAATAAATACATTAATTTAATCTTACTTTTAGTATATACTTTTTTTTCTAATTTTAATCTTTCTTCTTCTTGTTGATTTAAAAATAATTCTAAATTTTGACTTACATTTTCACTTTTTTGTTTTATTAAATTATCAATTTTTTTTCTTTCTTCACTTTTTAATCTTCTTTTATTTTCTATATTTTTTTGAAATAATTCATCTTTTTTTTTTAATTTTTTTTGCAAATCTTTATTTCTTTTTTTATACAATCTTTCATTTTCTCTTTTATATTCTTCTACTTTTTCTTTATACTTATCTCCTATATTTTTCCATTTGTTTTTAATTAAATTTAATTTTCTTTGATGTCTATTTTCAAATTCTAAATCATCTATCATTTTTTTATAATCAAAATCATTTAATTTTTTAGTATTTTCTAAAAAAATATCAAACTGAGATTTAGTCTAAATACTTTATCAATATATTTTAATTTTACTTTTTTAATCAGTTTTATTTTATTTCTCTCCATTTTAACGATTTAAATTAAAAAAAATTAAATCAATGAATACAAAATTTTTGAATAGAAATTTAATTTTCTTTTAAAAATAAATAAAAAATGGGGACTTATAATTCATGTTGTAATTGCAAAGTATAAAAATATAATTTAAATTTTAGGATTATCCAAATTCAAAAAAAAGAATAGAAAAAGGTTATTTTTCACATCTAAAAACTCAAAACTCAGATCCTGAAATAATTCAAAGTTATAATGTAAAAAATAATTATTTTCAATATATACAAAATGTTATATTAATTCAGTCAAAAATAAGACAAATGATATCATTAAATAAAGTAAATAAATTAAAAAAATTACAATTACCTTCAATTAAAATAGAAAAAGAATCAAACAATTCAAAAAAAGAAAAATTAAAAAATCAGAATTTAAAAGATATAATAAAATTATCAAATCAAGAATCTCATTATACAAAAAATGAAGATAATTCATATTCTCAATTTTCAGAATCTCAACAATCAGAAATATCAGAAAATTCAAATTCAATATTTAATAATATAAATAAACGATCAAATTATTTAAATTTAAATAGAAAAGTATCAAATAATACCTCAATACAAACAAATATATCTCATATTCCAAAAAATATATTATCATCAAGTAAAATATTATCAAATTTAAATAAAAATGTAAATGATATTGTTGAAGAAGAAGAAAATAAAATGAGAGGGTATTTCCTTTTAAAAAAAGAAAAATATAAACATGAAGGTTATATAAAATATTTAACTGTTCTTGAATTACCAGATAATTCAATAAAAAAAAAACCAATAAAAGAAGGTTTTGGTATAATAACATATTCAGATAATTATAAATTATTTGCAAATTTTTCATTCAATAAAGTAAATGGTTTTGCAATATTTATATCACCAGAAAAAACAAAAATATTTAAAGGAGAATATGAAAAAAATAAGCCAAAAGGATATGGAATTTATTATAATAAAAAAGGTTATTTAATAGAAGGAACATGGAAAAAAAATAAAATATATGATATAGGAATAGAAAAATATGGTGATGGAACATTATATAAAGGAGAATTTAGAAATAATAAAAAAGAAGGAATAGGATATTATAAATGGAAAGATGGAACATATTATGAAGGAGAATTTTTAAATGATAAAATGGATGGTTTAGGTATATTAAAATATAATAATAATAAAAGATATGAAGGTTATTTTAAAAATGGATTAATGAATGGTTATGGTGAATTTACTTTTTCTTCTACAAAAAAATATATTGGAAATTATGTAAATGAAGTTAAAGAAGGTTTTGGAATTTATATTTGGGATATAATAAATTTTGATGTTTATTTAGGATTTTGGAAAAATGGAAAAATGAATGGTTTAGGTGTTAAAATTAAAGGTGATATTGTTAAATATGGTTCTTGGAAAAATGGAAATAAAGAATTTTGGTTAAATGATTCTTATGAATTAATAAATTTATATAAAAAAGGAAAAAAAATGGGAGGAGAAATTTCTTTATATCATAGTCAAATTCTTAGAAAAAGTATGACTAGTGAAGATTTTGATACTCATTATAATTATTTGTATTTAATGATTAAACCTATTGATTTTATTAAAGAATTTGTAGTTAAGAATTATTTTATGGATGAAAAAATTTTCCATGTTAAATTTTAAATTTTTTTTTTGATTTTTAGGATTTATTTTATTTTATTATTATTTTAGATTACAAATGTATCTTATTATTATTATATATGATAATAATAATAAATTTTTAATAAAAATAAAAATTTTATTTTTGATAATTTAAATTTAAAAATAAATTTTCTTAATAATAAATTAAAAAATAAAAAAAATCGGGAAAAATTATTAAAAAAAACTTTAGAAAAATGTCAAAAAAAATTCCATTTCATAATCCTTTAAAAATAGAAGGAATAAATCCATCTCGAGTAATAAATTTAGATTTTTTTCAATCAATAGGAGAAATATACAAATGTTCAATATGTAATAAAATAATGATAAATCCAACAGATTGTGAAAAATGTGGTCATTCATTTTGTTATAATTGTATATCAAAAAATAATTGTCCTTTTAAATGTGAAAATAAAATATTAAAACCTTCAAGTATGGGAATAAAAAATTTATTAAATAAATTAATATTTAAATGTGAAAATAAAGGTTGTAATGAAAAAATACCTTATTTAAATGTTGTTTCTCATGATCAAACTTGTGTATTTTTAATTATAACTTGTCCAAATGAAAATTGTGGAAAAAAATTATGTATGAAAGATTTAGAGAAACATATTAAAAATGAGTGTAAATATGCTTTAAAACAATGTAAATTTTGTAAATTTCAATTTCCAAAAAATAAAATTTATGAACATGAAAAAATTTGTTCTAAAGCTTATCGTTCTTTAAAAGGAGATAGAAGTGTTGATTTTGAAAAAATTGATACTAAAGAATATTTAGAAGCTTTATGTATGAATATTTCTAGAATTTTAAAAGATAGTAAAAGTAATAATTATAAATATTTTAATGAAAATGAAAGTTATGATAATAATAATAGTAATTTTGTTGTTAATGATGATTTGAGAAATAGTATTAAAGATGAAATTAGTTTAAATTTGAAAAGTAATTTTAGTAATTTTGAAAAAAATATTGGAAATTTAAATAATAATATTTCTGAAATAAAAACTTTAGTTACATCAATTAAAAGTAATAATGAAAATATTATTAGTGAATCTAATATTAATATATCTAAAAATTTAAATAATGAAGAAAAAGAAAAAATAAAAGAAATAATTAATGGAATTAATAAATATCTTGAAAAATTAATAAAAAAATTAGAAAAAAATATAAAATCTTCTCTTCAAAATTTAAATAATAATATAACAAATACAATAAAAGAATTAAATATTGCACAAACAGAGAAAATAAAAATAAAGAAAATAAAAGAAACAGAAATTCAAAACATAACAAAAATAAAAGATAAAATAATAAAAGACAATATAATATATATTCCAGAAGAATATTTTAAGAATAAATTAGATTACATAATAAAATTAATAAAACAAACAAATGAAAAAATAGATATATTTAAATTATCTTTTTCAACAGATATACAAGAATATACTGAAAATTTAAGTAAATTTATTTCAATAACTGCAACAACAGAACAAGTTGTTACTGAAGTTGAAATAGAAGAAATTTTAGATGAAAATGGAAATGTTATTGAAACAAGAGAAATTGAAATTAAAAAACAACCTTCAAAAAAATCTTCTAGAAATTTAAGTTTTGTTCATTTAAATGAAAATAATTTTAAAGATTTACAAAATAATATACAAAAAATTGTTGATGAAAATAATAAAAAAAATTTTGAAAAAATTCAAACAATGTATCAAAAAGAAATTGAAGAATTGAATATGGAAGAAAAAGAATATTTTAATAGTTCTAATGATGATGATGAAGAAATTAATGATATTTTAAAAAAAGAAAATTTAATTACTGAAAAAAAAAAAGTTAAAAAAGGAAAAAGAATAAAAAAAATTATAACAGAAAGTAATATTTCTTTTAATAATAGTATTACTAATAGTATTAATTTAAATGAAATGATTAATCATAATAAAGAAATTTTAAATGAGGAAAATAAAAGAATAATGAAAGAAATTAATGATAATAATAATAATCTCAAAAAAGAATTAAATAATATTTTATTAAATGAAATTAATGATGTTTCAAAAGAAATGAATGGAATAAATTCTGAAATTAATGTTTTGAACAATAATATAAAAGAAATAATGACAATAATAAATGAAGAATGTGAAGATTTATTAAAATTAATAAAAGAAAAAAAAAATCAAGAAGAAAAAGAAATAAATGAAATTATAAAATTAAAAGAACAAAATATTCAAATAGATGATAATGAAATTGATTCTGATAATCCAAATAATAATGATAATAATATTGAATTTAATAATGAAATTAAAAATGAAAAAATTCCAATAGAAGAAAATATAACAGAAACTAATTATTTAAGAGCAAAAAGAAAATATAAATTAAGTAAAAAATCAAGAGAATTAAAAAGTGGTCCTTCAAATGATGAAATTGTAAAAAGTATTACTGAAGAAACTCCTGAATTTGAAAAAGAAGATGAAGATAATGAAAATATAAATAAAAAAATATATATTAATCAAAAAATTTTTGAAGATGAAAATGAAGAAAATAAAAGTGATATAAATGAAACAAATGAAAAAAATATAATTAAAGAAACAAAAAATATTTATTTGTCAAATAATCAAAATAATGAATTATTTATCAAAGAAAATAAAAATAATAATTATTCAATATTATTAGATACATTACAAAATCAAATAAATTCCTTTAATTTATTAACAGAAAATATTCCATCAAAAAAAAAATTATATAATTTAAAAAATAATATATTAAAAGAATATGATGAAAAAATACCAAATTTTGGAAAAGGAATTGAAGAAGATTTAAATAAGAAAATGGAATCAATGTTTAATTTAAAATATTGTAATGAATGTGAAAAAATTGATTATTTTTATGGATTTTTACCATGTTATTTATGCAAAAAAAATAATTGTAAACAATGTATTGTTTTATGTTCTCAATGCAAACATTTAATTTGTAAAAAATGTGGAATTTGTCCAAAATGTTCTAAAAATATTTGTATTAGTTGCAGAGAAAATGTACAAAAAAAAACATGTGAAAATTGTTAATAAAGGTAAAATTTTTTTTATTTAATTAAATTAATATTAAATTATTAGGATAAGTAAAATAAATTATATTTATCTCTTAAAAATTTAAAAAAATTTTAAAAAATATTTTCTAAGTTATAAATGTCTAGAATATTTTATTTAATATATAAATTTTTTTAGCTAATTTTAAGAAAATATATCTTCTGGATTTTCTTCTTCTTCTTTTTGAATTGGTTGAATTATGTTTTTCTTTTTTATAAAACTGTTTTTAGGAATTTCTTTATTTTTTTTATTAAATATATTATTCTTTATATGTGTGTTATCTATGTCTTCAAATATATTATTATTAGTATTCATTGAATTATTAATATTATTATTCATTATATTTTTGTTATCTGTATCATCAAATATATTATTATTAGTATTCATTGAATTATTAATATTCTTATTCATTATATTTTTGTTATCTGTATCTTCAAATATATTATTATTATTATTATTATTAATATTCTTATTCATTATATGTGAGTTATCTGTATCTTCAAATATATTATTATTAGTATTCATTGAATTATTAATATTATTATTCATTATTTTTATATTATTAGGTTTATTAAAAATATTATTATTATTCATTGAATTATTAATCTTAATATTATTATTTTGATTTAAATTATTTTGTTCATCTTTGTTTTCAATGTTATTATTATTTTGTATATCATTATTATCATTTATATTCATATTTTTAAAAGGTAATGTTTTTTTTTCTTTTTTAATATTTTTGGTAAAATCATTAGTAATTTTTGGAGGAGAGCTAAGCATTTTTGTTTTTGGTGGTGATTTAATAATATTATTTTCTTTTATTAATTCTTCTTTTTTTTCTTCCTCTTTATTTTCATCAATAATATTATTATTTATCTCATTTTCTTTATTTTGAATATATTCTTTTATAAATGAAGCCATATTTTGTAAATGTTCTGTCATTGATTTATTTTTTTCTTCTAAAATTTTTATTTGTTTATCTTTTTCATTATTTATATTATGTAAATTTTGAATTTCTGAATTTAAAATTTCAAAATTTAAATTCTTCATTTTTAATTCATTTATTTCTTTATTTTGTTCTTCAATTTGTTGTTGATAAATTTTAATTTCATTTTCTAAAGAACTAATATTTTTATTTTTAATTTCAATTTCATTTTTATAACTAATTAATTCTTGTTGAAGATTAAATAAATTTTCTTCTCTTTCTTTTTCTTTTTCTTTATTTTCATCTTCATTTAAATCATCTATTTTATGATTTTCATAAAAATTTTCATTAAAACTTTTATAATAATTAAGTTTTTGAAAATTAACTTCATTAATATTATTAATATTTATATTATTATTTTTATTATTTAATTGATTTGTAATTATTGGCATTTCATTTTTATTTTCTTCTTTTTCTTCTTCTTCTTCATCATCAATTAAATTTTGTTTTGGTTTAATTATTTCTTCTTCATTTCCATTTGCTTCATCTTTATTTTCATTTATATTAATTTCTAAATTTTCTTGAGAATTTTCTTTTTGATTATTTTGTTCTTCATTTATATTTTCTTTTGGAATTTCTAAAATATTATCTTGATTATTGTCTATATTTAAATTTAATTGATTATTATTATTATCTTCAATCTCATCATCAAAAATATTATTTCTTCCATTATTATTTTCATCAACTTGATTTTCATTTAAATCTCCAAATATATTTTGAATATTTTCTTCTGTTTCTTTATTTTTCATTTTTAAAATAAAAATATAAAAAATAAATGAATTTTTTCATTTCTATTTCAAATTAAAATAAATTTAAAATGTCTTTAAAAAGAAGTCGATCTCATTATTATGGATATTCTAATATAGATTATAGAACAAAAGAAGATTTTAATAATTTAAGTTTATATCAACGTTGGTATTATCCTAAAAATTTTGGAACAATGGGATATTCAAATTATATAATATCAGATGATAAGAAAAATAAAATATTAAATGTTTCTTCTAATATAAATAAAATAAAAAATTTAGCTGAAGGAATTCCAAATCCAAAAACTTATTCAACATGTAAATTTTATAAGAAAAATAATATGAAAATTAATTTAAAAAGCGAATTTTTTACTGAAAGAATTGCTCAATTAGATGAATCTTTTATTGGAAAAGATGTTTTTAATGGTGATTCAATGATGATTTCAGAATTAATAAAAAAAAGAAAAATTTTAAAAGCTGAGAAAATGGAAAAAAATAAAGAAAAAAAAAGACATTGTATTTCAGCTATAGATTTAATAGTTAAAAATAAGAATTTAAATGAAGAACAAATATCAAATAAAGAAAATATATTTATTCAAGAAGAAAATAAATTACATGATATTATAAAAAGTAAAGTTGATTTAAATAAAGTGAAAAATATTAGAAATATATTAAGAACAAGATATGCTACAAGAGGAGATTATTTTAATATTTATAAAATTTGGAATGAATTTTCAGGGAAAGAAATAAATTTAATTCAAGTTCATAAAATAATAAATAAATTAGGAATAAATATAAATTATAATGAAACTAAAGCTTTAATTTCAAGTGTTAATGATAGAGGAACAGATACTTTAAATTTAAATGAATTTAATAAATTAATATTTTCACAAAAACCAACTTTTAATGTTACTTTAAATGTTTTTGTTTATAAAGATGAAAAATATTATAAAAAAATTGATGATAATAAATTATATAATGAATTAAATTTAGAACAAAATAAATTTTCTCAATCAGAAAAAAATGAAAATACACAATATTTAATAGATTTTCTAAGATTAAAAATACCAAAATTATCGAAAATTTATAGAGAAATTGGTGTTGATGAAAAAAATATAGATTATAATACTTTTATTAAATCTTTAAAAACATTTTCAATTCCTGAAAAATATTTTAATAATCATATTATTAAAGGATTAATGGAACAATTTCCAAATGATAATAATAAAGAAAACATAAATTTTTTGAAATTTTCCCAATATTGTAGAGAAAAATCAATTGGAGAAAAAGAAAAAGATGATTTTTTCAAAACACAATATGATAATTTAAATATATTAGAAAAAAAAATAAATAAATCAAAATCTATGATTTATGAAAATACAATAAAGTTAAAAAAATTTGAAGAAAAAAAAAAAGAAATTTTATCAAAAGAACAAAAAAAACAAAACAATTTGATAAATCTAAATAAAAAATATAATTTTCCAAAAGAAAATGAAATAAATAATATGCAACCTTCTACAGAATTTTTAAAAAAAATATATTCTAGAAATGAGAATGAAATTGAAAAATCTTTTATTATTTTTCCTTCATTATATACTAATTTAAAACCTAAAACTAGAAGAGGAGCAAATCCAAAAATAAAAAATACTTTTAATTTAATTCAACCTAATATAAATAGTTCTATGTATATAAGTGAAAGTGAAAGATTTACAGTTAAAAGTTTAAATGATAAAATTAATTTTTTAGTTCAAGAAAAAAATCATAAAGATAAAATTAAGGAAAATCATAGAAAAAATATTTTAAAATATAATAATTTTATGAATGAGTATTCAAAAAATTTAGAATTAAAACATGAACAAAATAATATTATTTCACTTGCAGATAAAACTAAAAGAATTTATGATTATGAATTAAGAAATAAAATAAAAAATCAATTAATAGAATGATAAAGGATTTCATTATAAATATTTTCAGTAATATAATAAATTATATATTAATAATCACATTTTTTAGATTTTATAATTTTAAATTTCATACATTTATAAACTTCTATATATAAAATTTTTTTTTATTTAAATTACTTATTTATCTATACTCTTTCTAAACATAAATTAACCAAAAATTATAAAAAACAAAAAAAAAAATTTACAAAATTTGACAAAAAAGAAAAAGTAATTTAAAAATCTTCATCCCATGAAGAATCTTCATTAGGATTCTCCCTAATATATTCACTAGTATCTCCTCCAATATAATCATCATATTTCATATTAAACATTTTAAAATTAATTTTTCCTAAATCTAAAACACTAGGAATAAAAGGGCTTTTTAAACAAGAATGAATTAAATCTTTCCAATTAAAATTTTCAAATAATTCCAATTTTTTAATAAAAGCTAAACTGCAAAATCTTTTTTCTACTTTTTTATTTAATAAACCTTCAATTAATTCATTAAATAATTCATATCTTTCATTATAAAAAGGATAAGAAAATTTATTATTATACATAATATCATTATAAATTTCCATAACATCTTTAGCATCATTTCCAAAAGGTAAACATTTATAAAATATTTCATAAGTTACAATTCCAATTGACCAATAATCACAAGAAAAAGAATAACCTCTTCCATTTAAAATTTCTGGAGACATATAATGAGGAGTTCCAATTACTGTTGAAGTAAAATCATTTATTATTTTTGAAGTTCCAAAATCTATTAATTTAATATATCCTTTTGAATTTATCATTATATTTTGAGGCTTTATATCTCTGTGAACTATTTTTTTTTTTTGAATATAATCTATTATTAATAATAAACTTGATGTGTAAAATATTGTTTCTTTTATTGAAAAATTTTTACTATTGTTTTTTAATAATGATGATAAAGAGATTCCATTTATATATTCTAAAAGGAGAAATACATAAATTTTGTTTTTAAAAGTTTTTATTATTTTTCCTATAAAAGGATGAGATAATGTTAATAATATTTTTCTTTCTGATATAATATAATCTGCTAATCTTCTTTTTATATTTGCATCTTTTTTTGCTATTGCTTTTATTGCATAAATATAATTATTATTATGTACTAATGATACACTTCCAAATTGTCCTTGACCAATATGTTTAATAAAATATAAATTATCATATTGTATATTTTCATCTTCTAAATTCATTTTTTTTATTAAATTATACTTTATTTTTTCATTTTGAGAAATAAGAATAAAATCTTCTTTTTTTATTGTTAATGTTGATACATTTGATAAAGCTTTTATTGTATGTGTTGAATTTATATTATTTAATAAACTTATTTCTCCAAAAAAATCTCCTTTTTCATAATGTCTTACTAATTTATTTTCTTTTGTTACTATTGCTGTTCCTTTTATAATAATATAAAAATTTTCATTTTTGGTATTTTCATTTATTATAATTTCTCCTTTTGGAAATTTTTCTTTTTTTAAATTATTGATTATTAATTTCATTGTATTTTCATCAAAGCTTTTAAAAATAGAAAATTTACTTAATTTTTGAATTAATAATTTAATATTCATTTGTTTAGATTTATATTCTTCTCCAAGTATATTTTCAATTTCAGAAAAATTTGCTTCTAAAGAAATTATATCTGGAAAAGCAATTAAATCACTTCTAATATCAGTTTGATTTTTTATTATTTCTTCACCAATTAAACTTCCATAAGAATATTTTATTTTCATTGTCTTTTCTTCTACAAAATTTCCAGCTAAAATTATCATTATTCTTTTTTTTGATAATTTTTTTTCTGAAATTTGATTATGTATTTTTTCATTTTTTTTATATTGTCTTAAAGTAAACTTTTCATATAATAATTTTAAATTTTTTTCATTAACATAATCATATAAACAACTATTATTAGTGACAATTGATTTAAAAAATAAAAATAAAATTGTATCAATATAATGTTCACCTAATAAATTTATTAAATTTGTTTCTTTTAATTCAAAACATTGACAATTATCTCCAGCAATAACATCTAAAGTTCTTTCAGCTTTTAATATTAATGCTATTATTCCAAAATATTTATTTTCCCCTAAATTTTTTACATTATCACCATTTAAACAACATTTTACAAAACCACTTTTAATAAAATATATTGATTTATTTTTTTTATCTCCTTTTTTAATTATATATTCATCTTTTTTAAAATTTATTAATTCTAATTTTTCTGCTATATTATATTTTAATATTCCGTCTAAATTTTTGAAAAAAATTATATTATTTAAAAAATCATATCTTTCTTTTAATATTAATGAAACTAAACTTTGTTTTATTTGTAGAAATTTATCTCCATCTAAAATTAAAACTTCTGAATCTTGTTTTGCTAAAAGAGAATGATTAAATATTATTATTTTATTTTTATTCATCAAACTATCTATTCCAAAATAATCTAATTCTTTATAAATTATAATATTATTTTCATTTGGTTCATCATATATTGTTTCAAATTCTCCTTTTACTACAATATAAAAAAAACTATTTTGAGAACCTTTTTTATATAAAAAATCTCCTTTTGAAATTGATAAATAAACTAAAGATGATAAAATTGTTTCTAAAATATTATCTGGAAAAACATCAAATATAAATAATTTTCTAAATATTTCTATTATTTTTTCTTGTTTTTCTGAAGAAAATTCTTTTATTATATCTTTATTATTAAAATTTATTAATTCTATATTTGAACTAAATTTTGAATTTACCTGTGAATTTAATCCAGTTGTATTATTATTATTATTTCTTCTATACGAATTTATTTTTAAATCAGGTTTTTTAATTATATTTTTTTCATTTTTTTTTTTTTTATTTATTTCATTATCTTGTTCGATTATTGTTTTGAATAATTGTTTTTTAATTTGGTCTTCTTTAATATAACTATTATAATTTTGATAATTATTTGGGTTGGAATTAGAAGTTAATTTTGATTTGAAATTTTTTGAAAATGTTTTTTTTATTTTATTTACATCTTCTTTTCCAGGAATTTTTATTAAACGATAATATTTTAATTTTTGTTCATAGGTAGTCTAAATATAATTTTTAATATTTTTTATATTTTACATTCACTTTCTTTAATTTGAAATTTTTCATATGACCATTATGTATTGATTTTTTAATTTCTATATAATTATTTTCTTGATTTAATTCTATTTTTATAAATATATACTCATACTTTCATTTTTATTGCAGCATACTCCCATTAAATAAAGTTGATAATATTTTAAATTCTGATATTTGAATATATTTTTTATTTAAAATATAATAATATTTTTTCATATATAATTAATAAATAGGAGAATTGAAAAAAATTATGATAAAAAAAATTTTATTTAATTATAATATAATGTAATAAACATTATAGATGATAGAAGATTTATAAAGAAGAATTAAATAATATATAAAATCTATTTAATTTAAATTAACAATAATTTATTGTAAAAATTATATCAAATGGTAAAAAAACTAATATATTTAATAAAAACTGTATATTATCATATAAAATAGAATATTAAAATAAAATAAATATTAGGAAAATATAAAATAATACCAAATGAGGATAAAATGAAATGTTCAATTTTAATATAAAATAAATATTGAATATAAAAAAGGATGAGGAAATTAGATTATTACAGAAATAATTGAATATTTAAATTAATTAATTATAAAAAAAGAATTGATAATTTATTTATCAGTTTTTTCAATTTTCAATGTTTTTTATATTAATAATATAATAATAATATTTAGTCTGAACATTCTCCCCGATAACTTATGGAATTTATTTTATATTCATTTTTATCATATTTCAATTTAATATGCTCAAGATAATATTCTTCTCCAGAGATTTCTTCTTTGTTAATTGATGGAATAGGAAAATTTTTTATAAGTTTTTTTTTTCATCTTTTTTTTAAAAAAATTAAAATTTGTTGCAATCATTTTTTTCCCAACAATAAGATTAATTTCTTCAGTATTATTTAAGTTTATTATTTAATGATTCTTTAAAATTATCTTATGAATATTTCATATATTAATTTATTGAGAAATAAAAAATTCAAATAATCCTCCATATTTTCCATTATTTTCCTTATTAATAATAAATAAGCTTTTCTTATAATTTAAAGTGATATTGTTGAAGATTTTCATTTTGTTATTTTAAATTATGTTTTATTGCATATTTTTCATATGCTAAATATTCAGGTAAAAATAATAATAAAAGAGGTATTGTATATTTTCCATTTAAATCATTATTTACAATTAATTCTTTTTTTCCTTCAGATAAACTTAAATCAAAATACGAATTCCCATTAATTAAAAAAAATTAGGAATCAAAAATTGAAAGTTATTTCATTATTGATTCTTTTAAATCCAATTCTAGAATTTATTGTAAAAATAATTTAAAAGTTTTTCATTAATATTTTTTATTATCTCAATTAATAATTTATAAACTTGATAATACGCTGAATTTTTATTTATTTATTTATGAAAAAAAGAATTTTAAAAATTATTTTTTTTAATTTTCTTAACAAAAAATTTGAAAATAAAGGAATTGTATTTTTTTCATTATTAATCATTAAAGTTTGATTCACAATTTTCAATTCTTTTTTTAAATGGTTAATTTAATTGAATATATAAATTTGAATTATATCTAAAAAATAAAATTTTATTTTAGTCACCACTTTTCATGTAAATTATTTAATTTATTATAAAAATTATAATTATTTTAAATTTATATTTTTTTTTATAAATTAATTTTAATTCAATGTCAAATATTTTTAACAGATTAAAAAAAAAAAGAAATTCTGATATTTTTAAAACAAATTCAATTGACATAAGTTCAGGAAATATAAATTTAAATTCAAAGAGAAATTTATTAAATAATTCATCATTGAAAAATGTTTCAGGAATTAAAAAAGATATATTATTTAATGAAAATGTCAATAACCAAAATTTAAATATAAATATAAATGATTATATTAATCCTGAAGTTTCCAATAAAACAAAAAATAATATTTTAAAATTATATTCTAAAATAAATGATAATAATAAGAAAAATAATAATATCAAATATGAAAATAAAAAATCTGAAATTAATGAAAAAAAATCAAAAGAAATTAAACAGTATTTAGCAAAATATTCAAATAATTTAAAAAATGAAAAAGAAAATAATTCTTTAATTATCAAAAAATTAAAAGAAGAATTTAAATTTGATTGGAACAATAATTCTTATTCAAAAAATTATTTTTCAAAAGCAAAAAAACAAAAAAAAATAAATCGTAGAAATATATCTCAAAATATATCCCAAAATATGAATTCTGTTTATTATAAAAGTAAAAATATCATTGAAGATATTTTACATGAACAAATTAAAAATATAAGAGATAAATCTAAAAATTCAAAAGAAAATATTTCAATAAAAAACTTATTAAATTGTACTCAAAGATTAAAAAAAATATTAAGTAGAAATCAATCAGAACAAATATTTAAAAGCCTTTCTCAAAGACATATTAAATTAATGAATAATCTAAAAAAAAATAATGAAAAAGAAGAATTAAACGATTTTAAAAACAGTTTCCTTCCAAAAAAAGGAATATATTTTTTATAAATAAAAAAAAAAAATATAAAAATATAAATAAATTATAATAAATTATAATAAAAAATAAAATAAAATAAAATAAAAAAAAACATTTTTAACCCTTCAAAAAAAAAAAAAATAAATTTTTTCATAATAAAAAATAAAACTTAACCAAAATAAAATTTAAATAAACAAAAAAGTTTAATCATCTTCACTCACACTAAGGCTAGCACATTTTTTTAATTTTTCTTCAAAATCAGCGCAAAAAATAGCTTTATTATCATTTTTTAAACTTTCAATTTTATCCATTTCTTCTTTAGAAATTTCAAAATCAAAAACATTAAAATTCTCTTTAATATGTTCTGGATTAATACTTCTTGGTAAAACAATATTTCCTTTTTGAATACTCCATCTAATTAAAATTTGAGGAACACTTTTATTATATTTTTTAGAAATTTCAATTAATAAATTATCATTAATTAACTTTTTATCTCCTCTTCCAATTGGACTCCAAGCTTCAATAAAACTTCCAAAATTATTTAATTCATTTCTTAATTCATTATTAGGAAAATAAGGATGACATTCAACTTGATCAACAACTGGTTTTATAGTACAAATATTTAATATTTCTTTTAATTTATCTGGATAAAAATTACTTAAACCAATACTTTTAATTTTACCTTCTTTAACTGCTTTTTCCATTTCTTTCCAAGCAGAAATATAATCTCCAAAAGGCCAATGAATTAATAATAAATCAATATAATTTAAATCTAATCTCTTTAACATTCTATCAATTGCTTTTGGAGTTTTTTCTTTTGAAAGTTCATTTTGCCATAATTTTGAAGTTATAAAAATTTCTTCTCTTTTTAAACCACTTTTTTTTATTGCTGAACCTACTCCTTTCTCATTATTATAATAATGAGCTGTGTCTATGTGACGATATCCTAATTTAAATGCTTCTAAACATGCTTTTTCTGTTGCTTCGTCTCCTACTATTTGAAATACTCCAAATCCTATTTGAGGTATTTTATTTCCGTTGTTTAATGTTAAATATGATTGTTTTTCTGACATTTTTTTTTATATATATTTTATAAGGTTTTTTTAGGGGTTTATATTGCGAAAAATGGTTGTTTATTTTTTTTTTTTGTTTTTTTGAAGAAGAATTATTATGATTTTTAGGAATACTATTTTATTATTTGTTTTTTTTATTTATTTTAATTTTTTTTTTAAGGGAAAGGTTGTATTTTTTGGTTAATTTTTTAATTTATTTTTATATATATAATTGAAGTATTTTTGATATTTTTTAATTATTTTTTTTTTGATTTTAAATAAATTTTAATTTAATAAAAATATATGAATCAAATTTCAGAAAGTCATATATTTAAATTTGGTTCAGAGGATAATGAAATATTATTAAATATATCAAATAATAAAAATTATTTATTAATAAATATTCAAGATAATAGATATTTTCCTCCAAGATATTATGAAATATTTTCAACATTTAATTTTTTAAAAGAAGAAAATGAAATTTTTACGCTTTTTAATTCTACTTATAATTTTGTTAAATTTTTAGAAACATGTAATAAAAATAAAAAATTAACTTTACAAGTAGAAAATTTGGATTATGCTTTAATTATAATAACAAATTCTTCAATTGGAAAAGAACAAATAATAAAAATTCCAAAAATGCAAAAAAATATATATTTAAATACTCAATTTAATCCAAAAAATTTATTAGATGATGATAATTTAAATTTAAATATGACATTAGAATCATATGAAGAAGAAATATTAGAATTAAAATCTGAAATAAAAGAATTAAAAGAAAGAAATAAAATATATGAAAAACAATTAAATGAATTATTAACTAATCAAAATTTCCAAATAGAAAATTCAATAAATGAAAGTTTTCATTCAGAAAAACCAAATAAATATCAAAATAAAATAAATTACAACAAAAAAATGAATAACATAAACAAAATAATAAATAGAATAAACAGCAATGACAATAATAATAATAATAATAATAATATAAATATTATATCTTCAAAAAAGAAAATAACAGAAAGTGAAATAATAAAACCTTCAGAAATATCATTATTAGAGAAATTTATAAAAGAAGATTCAAAAATAAAATTTACTCAACTTTTTTCAACAAGAATAAACGGAGATGACACATCAACATTTCATAAATTATGTGATGAAAAATTTCCAACAATAACAATAATAAAAACAAAAACAGGATTTCGTTTTGGAGGATATACAACAATTCCATGGAAAAGTGATTCATTAATATTTTATAAAGATAATTTAGCATTTTTATTTTCTTTAGATAAAAAAAAAAAATATTATCCTGAAAATCCTGATGAAGCTATTTGTTGTATTTCTGGTTGTGGTCCTTGTTTTGGTGCTAGTGATTTAACTATTAGAAATGAATGTACTAAAAATTTTAATAGTTTTTGTCAAAGTCCTCAAACTTATATTATGGATAAAATGGAAATTTCAGGAGGTGTTGAAAAATTCTGTGTTGATTGTTATGAAGTTTATCTTGTTGAATTTGAATAAGGATAATATATATTTATTTTATTTTTTTTTTTTAAATATAATTATTTTTTTTTTTAATTTGTTAAAAGGTTTTTATTATTTTTTTTTTTATCTATTTTACAAATAAATAATTATTTTTATTATTAAATAAAAAAACTAATCAGAAAATAAAAAACAATTTATCAAACATTTTATTTCGATAAAAGATTAAAAAATTATGTCTAATTCTCTTATTTTCGTTTTAAAAATTAGTCAAAGATTAATTGCTGATAATAGAGACCTTATTTCGCAAATTGAAAATTTACAAAATTTTATTATGGAACAACTAGATAACTCAACAACTTTTTTGTTTAAAATTCCTCTAACAGAAAGTAACAAAGGCAAAAAAATTACTTTTTCAAGAGACAGACTAAATTTATATGATTATAATCAATTAAAAAAACATAATTATATATTTTTTTATAATCTTGAATTAGTTCAATTTTCTCTTTTTTCTTGTAGAAAAAACACTTTATATTTAGATATTCCTTTATATTCTCAATTTCAATATTTTAGCAAATTTATTGAGATTCATGAAGAAAAAAATCAAAAAGAACTTTATTTGTCTCTTTTAAATTCAACCCTTTATTATATGTTTGATATTTATAAAGAAAATAATTTACCTTGTCAATTTTTTATTTTATTAAATTTTTTTGATGAAAAAGAAAAATATAAAAATATTATAAAAAATTACTTTAATTCTAAAAATACTCTATATCAGAAAGATCTATGTCTACATACTGTATTAGAAGTAATTTATTTTAAACGCTCCTTCCCAAAAATTGATAGATTTTTAAAAAATAATCAATGTACCAAAACACCAAATTTAGAATTAAAAGAAAAAAAAATTTATCAAAAATCAATAATTTCTTTAGCAACTAAAGTTAATTTAATTAGTTTAATGTCAAATGAAAAAGAGGATACAATAAAAAATTGTTATGATATAATTTTTAATTCATTTTGTTTAAAAGAATTAGATAATCAAATTATTTTTAATAATTCAACACAATTAAATTATATTAGAGATAATTTTAAAGAAGAAATTTTGTCAAAAAATTTTATTATTGTTGAAACTTATGAGCAATTAAAGAATTTTATATCAAATCAAAAAGATATTATTTTAACTTTATCAACAGTTCTAAATAATATTCAAAAAATAAGTTTAATATGTAAATGTGAAGGTAAAACAATATATATTGAAGAAAAAAATGAAGAAATAATAAACAAAAATATTGAAATTATTTATAATTTATTTAAAAAAATTCTTAACTTTGAAATATTTAGAAATGAAACTTTTATTGAATGGGGAGAAATAATTTATTCAAAATATTTCGACAAGAATGAGAAAGAAAAAAATAAAATTTTTAAAGAAAGAATTGCTAAAAGTAATATTAAAAAGGAAGATTTATATAAATATAAAGATATAGAAATATTAAATAAAGGTTATCCATTTAATTTAATAAAAGATCAATCAAAAATTCATTCTTTATTAAAATGTATAATATGTGAACAAATAATAAAAATTCCAATTTCATGTGAGAAATGTTCACAAATGTTTTGTAAAAATTGTATAAAACAAAAATGTCCAAAATGTAATAATATATTTGTAAAAAAAGAAATAGACCCAAATATTCATAAAATGTTAGAAATTATTGAATATAAATGTCCAAATAAATGTGGAAAAATTTTAAATATTAAAAATTTTGATAAACACTTTTTAAATTGTGAAAAAAATTTATTTATTTGTTGTTTAGATGGTTGTGGTTATATCGGTTCAAAAAAAAAATTGATAGAACATATTGATGAATGTGCTTTTTTATTAATTCCTTGTAAATATTGTAATAAAACTTTTGAAAAAATTTATTTTAAAGAGCATCAAAAAAAATGTAAAATTGAAATGATTAATTGTAAATATTGTAATGAAAAAATGGAAAGGGAAAAACTTGCTAAACATTTAATTGATGACTGTATAATTAATTTAGAAATTTGTTATTATTGTATGAAATCCTTTAGTTATGAAGAATATCTAAAACATGATAAACAATTATGTTTAGAAAAAATTTTTTGGAATTATAGAAAAATATCAAAAAATTTTGGAATAAAAATTGAGAATAATTAATTTGAAGAAAAAGAATCTTAAAAAAAAAAAAAAAATTATAATTTTTTAAAAAAAAATTTTTTTAAAAATAACTCAAATAATTTAAATTTATAATTTATTCATAAATTTAGAAAATTTAATAATATACTTAAAACTTTTATTTATATTTTATAAAAGGAATTAAGTATTTAATGAAAAATGTTTGACATTTTGATCAGGAGACTTATATAAAGTTTTATCAGTTGTTGGAAATTCTTTTGGAAATTCAAATTTATTTTGTGAATGTAGATATTTTTTAATTTCTTTAACATCATAATAACTTTTAAATAAATTTTCTTCACTAATCACTTTTTCTCTTAATTTTAAAAGATGAATCAAATATAATTGAGAATCACCAAACCATTTTAATTTAACTCTAAAAAGAAAATCAATACAATTAACTTTTTTATAACGTAAATAAGATTTTAATTTTCTTTGAAAATTTTGAGTTATTGAAGTTAAATTCATATTATTTAATTTTGAATATATAGTAGAATTTTCATTTGGTTTTTTATTAATTAAGGAATTAGAAATATTTCTTTCTAATAATTTAGTAAAAGGTTTTTTTTTATATCTAAAATGTTTAAAATTATTATTATTAACAGTAAATAAATTATTACTCACATTTTTTTTATTTAAATTAAACATACTATTAATTTTTTCTTCTTTCTTCATTTCAATAGTATAATTAATTTTAATATCTAAATTTTTTTTAGCACTCATGTTATATAAAAGTTTATTAGTATCATGAGTGATATTATAATCTTCATAAAAAAAACTATTTATAAATTCAAATAAAATCATAATAATTTCTATTATTCCATCAACTCCTCCTGCAACATCTTGAAGTTTAGAATAAGATCTTTCATATATATTTAAATTATTTTCCATCCAAAAATTAAATGTACCAAAAATATAATTTTCATTTATATTTGATGTTAATTTTTCATTAAAATTAAAATTATATGAATTACTACTTCTTAAATTATCAAATATTATTCCAGAATGAGTATTTACTAATATTGGATAAAAATTTAAATGATTTAATGCAAAAACATTATTATTAAATTCTGATGTTATTCTATGAAAAACTTTTTGTATTGGTTCATTATAATTTTGAACATCAATATAACTTTCTAAAAATGTTATTCCATAATTTAATATTGAATTTAATTTTTCTAAAATAATATCAGTAGAATAACAACTATTATTATTTATTTCTGAATTATTTTGACACATTTGAATATAAATACCATAAATTTTATTATTTAATTTTGAAGAACCATGTTCTAAAAAAGGAAAAGTAAATCCTTCTTTATTTTTTAAAATAATTGATTTATCAGTTTTATTATAAAATTTCTGAATACATAAACTAGTAGAATAATATTCCTTTATTTCATCAGTAAAATATTTCTTTAATTTCATTATATCTGTTTGATCACATAAATCATAAATCCAATGATCATATAAAGAAATATTATTATTTAATTGCATTGTTGAATCATTTTCAGTTACTCCAATTATAGTAAAAGCTCTTTTATCTATTTCTATTCCATATTCTTTTTCTGAATTAAAAGAAATAAAATGAAATATTCCCTTTGAATCTAAAGTAAATTTTCCTACTTCATTTATATACCTTTTATAAAAAAAAGCAGTTGGATTTTTATTTAATAAAAAGTCTAATGAAAATAAAATTGTGAAATATATTATTATTATAAAATATATTATTGAAAGAATTCCTGAAAAAAGTGAAGAATGTGTATCATTATGATTAAAAAATAATGTTATTTTACTAGAAAAAAAGTCAAAATTTTTGAAGAACATTTTTTAAATTTATTTTTTATACTTTTTAAAAAAAAATTATTAAATTTTTTGTTATTATAATATATACTTTCCTTTAAAAGAATAATAAAAAATAATTTTATTAATAAAGCATTAATCATTAATTGTTTTCAAATAAATTAAAATAAATTTCTAAATTAATATTAATTATTTATTAAATAAATTAACATATAATATTATTTTATATGAAAAATGAAATACTTATATGACAAATCATAAATATACATTTATATATATATGAACTTTATTTAAAATATTAACTAAATATTTTCATTTGAAACATTCATATCAATTTCTCTACTAATTTCTTTACTTTCATGTTCTGATTCTTTACTAAGGAAATTTTCATAAGAAAAATTAAACATAACTTTTAAATTATCATCAATAGTATTTTTTATTTGTTTTATCATTTCTTCATTTTTTAAAACTGGAATTTGAGTTGTTTTAATTTCTAAATTTTTATTTTTATTTCTATGTTTTGGAGAAATATTAGTTATTTTAATTTGATTATTTTCATTTGGAGATAAGTAATTTATTTGATTTTTAATTGTTATATTATTTTTATTTTTATTTTTTGGTTTTTTTTCTTCATGATTAAAATTAACTTTTTTTCTATATGAATTCATTCTTGATGAATTACTGTTATTTTCATTTTTTAAATTAGATTTATTTGTTAATGAAATATTAATATTATGACTAATATTAGGTTCAGTTTTATAAGATATACTTTTTGTAATTTTAGAAACACTTATATTTGAAATTGTATTATAAACAATATTATTTTTCTTTGAAGGTTTTATTCTATTATTTGAATTAGTTAATTTAGAAAATAATTTTTCATTTAATAAAGGATGAGATTGATGTATTAAAGTTGATTTTATTGTAGTATATTTTTTTGGTTTTTGAATTAATTCTCTATTATTTTTATTTGAATGATTTGAATTAAATATTCCTTTTGCTATTGAAGAAGAAGAATTAATTTGATTTATATTTGTATTATTTATTGTAATATTATCACTTTTAGAATTTATTGTTCTATTAGTATTTAAATTTTTATTTAAATGTTCTCTTGATGTTGATTTTGATTTACTTTTTGAATGTGAATTATTATTTATTTTATTTTTATTATTATATGAATATGAATGAGAATTTTTTGCTATTGAATATAAAGAATATTTATCTTTGTAATTTTTTGTGTAATTTGATTTACTTGTTGATTTTGCTTTTTCATTTATTTTTAAATTTTCAAAAACTATTCTAATAGGTTTACTATTATTTTTTGGAGATGAAATTAATCTATTTGAAAAATCATAACTTAATTTTAAATTTTTTTCATTATTCTTTTCTTTTTTTAAAGTATTATTAAATTTATTAGTATTTAAGCATAAATTATTCGTATTATTTCTATGGGATTTACATATTTTTAACGAATCATTTTTATCTAATGTTGAATAATTATTATTATTAATAGTTTTATTTGATAGAATTTTATTAATTTCGTTATTAATAAAAGCTTTAATATCTTCATATTGAATTATAGTTAATTTTTGTTTTAAATATCTTAATAATTTTTGTATAATATATTCATATTCAAAACTTAATAAAGATGTACTCATAAATAAAGGAGTTTGAGTATTTGTACTTATTGTAGAATTATTACCTGTCGAAGCTAAATTAATATAAGGTGATTTTTCTTTATTTTTATTATTTGATGAAATTTTATTTTTGGATTTTTTTATTGCTTTATTAGTATTATTAGCTCCATTTCCTGTTTTTTTCATATATTTTGAAATTATTATTTAAAATAATTTTATTTATTTTTTAATATTGTTTAATTTTTGAATATAACTTTATGAAAAAAGAATAAAAAATTAAGTTTTAATTTTTTTGAAAAATATAAACAAAAATAAATTTATATTTATTTTAATTTTAAAAATAGTTTTTTTGTTTTCTCAAATAAATAAATTATTTAATTTTGAAAGGTAAAGGTATGATTAAATTATAAAAAATGATTTTATTTCTTTGAAAAAATGAATAATTAATGTTAAATATTAAAGAAATATTTCAATAATTACATTTATCAAAAACATTTTTTTTTTCAAAAATATTTTTTCCTAAATTTAAAGAAAATAATTTATTTTTCTTTGTTATAATGAAAAATAAAAAACAATTAATCCTTTATTAACAAATCAAATATCTTATTAATTATTTTTAAATCTTTAAAACATATATATTTCTATTAATATAACTATTAAATAATACAATTAAAAAATCTTGTAAATGTTTTAAAATATTTGTCATTTTTCTTTTTTATGTTTAAGATTTAATGTCTTTAATTCAAAAAAATCATCTTTCTTTTTTTTTATTTCTGCTATTCTTTTAATATAATTATTTCTAAATTTAAATTTTTATTTTTTAATTAATTAATTAAATTTATTATATAAAATATAATTTAACTTGAAAAAAAAATTTTGAATCGCCCCCTGAGGGGATCGAACCCTCGACCACCAGCTTAAAAGGCTGGCGCTCTACCGCTGAGCTAAAGAGGCTTTTCTATATATTAAATATTTTTTCCTAATTTATAATAATAATAATATTTACTTCTAACATATAATTATTTTATTTGAATAATAATTTAATAATTTTTTTTTCTTCAAAATAATCCATATTTCATATTTTTAATTATATGAAAAAATATGAATAAAACATAAATATTTATTTATAGAAAACTCTTTTTTAATTATAATATAACTTTTAATTTTTAAAAAAAAGGATTTTTTTTGAAATACAAAAAATTAATTTAATTTATTTTAAAAAAATTTAAAAAAAAAATTATAATTTCTCTTTCTAAAATTAAATAATGGGCCATATAAATGTTTGTTGTAATGGTAAAATATTAAAATAAAAAAAAAACATAGGAAAAACAAGGAACAATGTTGAAATATCAATAGATAATAAATTTGATTCTAATAAAGATGTATTATCATTTTGTAAAATAGAAGTTCAAAAAACAAATATAAAAAAATCTCCATCTCAATTTTCAAGAATAAAAAGTTTAAATTTTGTAAGTGATTCATCAAATAAAAGTGGAGAATATTTATTAAATCAAATATATATTCAAAAAAAAATTTCTCAAACAAAAGTATCAGTTTCAAAAAGATCACATCGTTCAAATAATTTAGAACCTTTTGAAATAAATAAAAAAAAGGAAAATAATTTATCAATATCAAATAATATTGTCAAATCTTCAAAATTTAATAATAATAATTTAGAATTATCTTCTACAAAATATATAAATCATTTAATGACAAAAAACGAAGAAAAAAACATAAAAAAAACTTTAAAAAAACAATTTGTATTTAAAGATATGACTGATAAAGTATTAATAATGATAATAAATGAATTAATATATTTTCCTTTACAAAAAGGAAGAATAGTTTATGAAGAAGGAGATAATGGTAATTTTTTTTATATTTTAGCTTCTGGAAAAGTAGAATCTTATGTAAATGGTAATTTAAAAAAAACTTATTTACCTTGGGATTGTTTTGGTGAATTAAGTTTATTGACAAAAAAAAAAAGAGAAGAAACTACAAAATGTGTTGAAAAAAGTGAATTATATACTTTAGATGGAGATATTTTTTTAGAAATTCTAAGAAAAATAAATGAAAGTATATTAAAAGAAAGATTTAAATTTTTAAATACAATTTCAATTTTTAAATCTTTAGATAATATATCTAAATATAATGTTGCCCAAAAAATTGAATTAAAAGAATTTAATGAAAATAAAAAAATTATTAATAAAGGAGATATTGGAGATAATTTATATATGATTAAAGATGGTTTAGTTTCTGTTCAAATAAATAATAATGAAATAAGAAAATTAGGTAATAATGATTATTTTGGTCAAAATTCTATTTTAATTGATAATATGAAAAGAGGAGCTGATATTTTTGCTATTAAAAATACTATTTGTTATTCTTTATCAAGAAATAATTTAAAAGAAGCTTTAGGAAATAATTTTATTGATGTTATTTTATTTTGCTTTTTTAAACATTCTATTGAACGATATCAAAATTTAAAAAGTATTTTTATTGAATCTTTAATGGAAGATTTATTTAAAGTTTTTCATGTTAATATATATCATAAAAATGAAAAAATTTTTGATTGTAATAATGAAAATAAATTAAAATCTAATTCTAAAAGATTAATTATTGTAGTTGAAGGTTCTATTTATGTAAATAAAAATAATAATGAAAATGAATTAATTGCTTCTAAAGGAGATATTATTGGAGAAATTTTATTTAAAGATTATAGTAAAGAAATAGGAAATAATTTAATTGCAAATCCAGATTGTATTACTTTAGAATCTGAAATTTTAAATTTATGTAAAATATTAAAAATTGATTTAAATACTGAAAAACCTTTAAATATTTTAACTATAATATCAAAATTAAAAAAAATTTATTTATTCAGAAATTTATCTGATAAATCTTTAGAATCTTTAGCTGTAAAATTCAAAAAAATACAATTTAGTGAAAATAAAATAATATATGAAGAAGGAGAATTAGGAGATAAATTTTATATAATATCAAAAGGAAAAGTACGATTATATCAAGATGATGAATTTATTCAAACTTTAGAAAAAGGAAATTTTTTTGGAGAAAGTATTTTATTTCAAATAAATAAAAGAAAAGAAACAATAAGAACTTTAGAAAAAGTAGTTTGTTATACTTTATTAAAAAATGATTTTGAGGAAATAATTCAAAATAAAAATATAAAAAATTATTTATATAAATTATTTTTCCTACAAGATACTTCAATGCAATTATTTGATTTATATTTTATAAAATTTTTAGGAAAAGGAAAATTTGGAAATGTTTCTTTAGTACATAATCAAAAAAATATATATGCAATAAAAGCAATTTCAAAAAGAAGTGTTCAACAGCAAAAAATATTAGCAAAATATTTTATAAATGAAAGAAAAATAATGTCATCATTAGATCATCCATTTATAGTAAAATTAGTAAAAAGTTTAAAAAATGAATATTACTGTTTTTTATTATTGGAAAATATAAGTGGGAAAAATTTAGATGAATATTTATCAACAAGATTAATGAAAAGAAATATATTAGAAACTCAATTTTTTTCAGGAAGTATATTTTTAATGTTAGAATATTTACAAAAAAAATATATAGCACATAGAGATATAAAACCAAGTAATATTATGATAGATTCAAATGGTTATTTAAAAATGATAGATTTTGGAACTTCAAAAATATTAAAAGATTATACTTCAACAATTATTGGAACTCCACATTATATTCCTCCTGAAATTTTACAAGGAAAAGGTTATTCTTTAAGTTGTGATTTTTGGTCTGTTGGAATTTGTATTTATGAAATATTTTATGGAATTTATCCTTTTGGAAATTATGCTAATGAAATTATGGAAATTTATAAAGAAATTTTAAATAAAAAAGATTTTATTATAAGTAAAAATCCTTTATATAGTGAAGTTAATTTTTTAATTAAAGGTTTACTTAATAAAAAAGTTAATGAAAGATTATGTAATATTAATTTTATTAAACAATTAGGATTTTATCAAAATTTTAGTTTTGAAGATTTAATTGATTTTAAAATTAAACCACCTTTTATTCCTAAAAATAATGATGTTAATTATAAATTAAATGAATTTAAAGAAAAATATGAAGATTATCTGATTAAAAATTATCCTAATGATATTTTTGAAAAAAATGATAATGATGATATTAATGTAGATAATGAATCTAATTGGACTGATGAATTTTAATTATTTTTTAATATTATTTATTAGTTTTTTTGTAGGTTTTTTTGTATTTTTTAATTATAATACTTTATTTTTGGAAGTATAGATAATATATTTTATTATTAAACTATTTCTTGTAATTCAATGTTTTGGCTCATTTTGTTTATTTTGATGTTGATTAATTTTTCTTTTAAAAATCAAAATAAAATTTTAAAGTTTTTGAATATATTTTAGGTTAAATATTTTTATATCTAAAATGTCCTGTTCAATAATTCTTTATTATAAATGCTTTTCATGTAAAATAAAAAATCATATATTTTATTTAATTTTACTATCTTATATTTCATAAATTGTAAATAAAAAAACTATTTTAAATATAACTAAAATTTTAAAAAAAAAGACAAAATATATAAATTTCCAATTAGAAAAAAATAAATAAATTAAAAAAATAGTTTCTTCTCTTAACATTAAATAATTTTTCTTTTTTGTAAAAACTTTTTTAAATAATAAACTTCAGCAATTCCAATTAAAATCATAACTCCAATTAAAACAACAGCAAAAAATATTAATTTACTAGAAACATTATCTAACATAGATTGAGTTATTTGTTCAGTAGCTCTAATATAATTAGATTTATAATTTAAAGTACTAGTTTTTTCAACTAATTTTTCTATTTCAACATCAATTGGTTTTAAATCTTTTGTTTTTGCAACTGAAGAATAATCTTTTGCTGCAACTCCATATTTTAAATTATATATTATATAAGTTGCTTTTATATCATAATTATAAATACATATTTCATAATATCCTTCTTCATAAGTTGTAAATGGATATTTAAAAGAAAAATCATTTATTTGTGATAATGAAGATGTATCTGATTTTTTTATTAAAGAATATTTTACTTTTGTTACATTTGAAAATATATCATATATTACTAAAGTTTTTGCTGGAAAAAAATCTTGAAGACATTCTCTTTCTCCTTTTCCTAAACGGAATATATAATTTGATATTTGGGAATTTATATATTTTATTAATATTGTTGTTATTGTTATTAGGAATATTGCTTTTTTTGACATTTTTTAAATTTTTTTTTTGTTTTTGAAAATTATAATATTTAATTTAATTTATAGTTATTTATATATATTAAAAAAATTTTTTATTCATAAAATACGTTAAAAAAATCATTTTCTTCTTGTTTTTTTTTTATTTGATATCTTTCTGGAAATTTTTCTTTTATTATTTGATTTACATTAAATTTATTTTGTACAATTGTAAATTTATCAATTAAAAAATATAATCTATCACCTAAATCTTCTAAATTATCATTTTTTAAGTCAAAAGCAATTAAACAAATTAAATCAATAAATTTATCAAAATCAATATAATTTTCATCAGAACTCTTGTTCTTTAAAGATAAACTTAATTGATAAAAACATTCATTTAAATAAGTATAACTAAATAAAGAAGGGAAAAGTTCAAAATCTTTTGAAAAAGTTAATAATTTATTAAAATTCATTTTATTATTATTTGTATAATAATTAAAAATTGGTTTCAAAGAATTTTTTAAATCATTTATAATTTCTAAATCTTTTCCTTTTTCTTCAAAAAGTAAAATTTTTTCAATTTTTGTTTGAAATTGATTAGCTCTATGAATATATTTTGAAGTACCTTGGAAAATATTTTGATTAATTAAAATATCAATAGCTTCTTTAATATTATATTTTTTAAAGCAAATTCTTGCTAAAATTTCTTGACAAACAATAAAAGCTTTAAAAGTAATATAATTACAATTCTTTTTTGTGTTACTAATATTTAAAGTTTGAGTTTCATTTAATCTTTGTTCAATAGTTAATTTATTACTTAAATGATTATTATTTAGATGATTTATATTCCAATTATTATCTTCTAAAGGTAAATTAGCTAATTTTGTAAAAATATCATCAACTTCATTTTTTGAAAGTAAATAATTAGGTTTAATAAGATTATTTTTATTTTCTTCATAAAACAAAAATGAATTTTTATTTTTTATTAATTGACAATAAGTTAACATATTATGAAAAGAAGAATTTTTCATAGTTTTTCTATTATTAATATTACCATAATTACATAATCCTGTAAAAATTTTTCTTAAATTATTTCCATAATTTTCCTCAATATAATCAGTAAATTTAACAATATCTAAATAATTATTATGATAACTTATTAATTGTTCTTCATTTATATCATCATTTGGATTAAATGATCTTCCAATAATAATATCTCCTTCATTTTCTTTATCTTTTATCAAAGAATATGATAAAGTTTTAAATAAACAAGATGAATTTATTTTATTAAAAATTTCATTATAATTTTGATTTCTTTTTTCATTTTCAAAAATATATGATAATGTCATATTATCTTTATTATGATTTTTAGAACTTTCTTTAGGAATATTTAAAAATCCTTTACTCATTTCTAATTTTTTTAAAAACATATTAAATTTTCCTTCAAAAGTTTTTATTTGATTATTATATCTTTCAGCTTCTTTTGTATTTATATTTAATGGATTATAAGAAAAATCTGCAATTTTTAATAATAAACGAATAAATTTAAAAAAATTAAAATAATTTCCTAAAATATTTAAATTTCCCTTTTCTAATTTAACTAGCCATTCTAAATTAATATTTTTAATTAAATTTAAATAAAAATCTTTTTCTTTTCTTATAATTTCATCAATTTCACTATTATTAATTTCACTTTGATATAAAGATAATAAAGAAGATTTAGAAATTAAACCAGGAGAAATATCAAAATCTTTCCCAAATTCAAATATTTTTTTTTCACTTTTTGTAATAATATATTTCATTTCTTGAGAAACTGAAATTTCATGAGGAAAATAAACTTTATAAATATCAAATAATACTTTACTTGTTTTTTGTATAATTAAAATAATATTTTTTTCATGAATATAATCTTCTATATTTTTAACTTTTATTATTATAGAATTATTTAAAGATTCATTTTGTTCATTAAATATTTTATTATATAAAGGTAATAAATATTCCATTATTAATTGAAGAGTATTTCTTTTTTTATCTGAAAAAGAATATCTTTTATTAGAAATTTTTACTAGAATATTTAAAAATTGATGAAAATTAATTGTATTATTATTTTTTGATTCTGAATAAAAAATTATTTCTAATTCATGTTTTGATAATGAATTATTTGATAATATATTTTTTGAATTAAATAAAATATTTGAATCTTCTAATAATTTTATATATTTCAATGATTTTAAAGTTTTTATATTTAATCTTTCCCCAAATTGACAATAAAATTGAAAAAGTTTTTCAATTTTATCTAATACAGATTCTAATGTAATTGTTAATGTATCTCTTCTTTTAATTTGAGAAGACATTTATTATTTATTTATTTTGAAATATTTTTAAAAATAAAATTAAAATAATAATAATTTATAAAATATTATTCCTTTAAAAAAAATATATATAAAATGATTTATAAAAATAATAATGAAAAATTTCTTAATAACAATATTTGTTATTTTAATATCATTAAATAAAATTAAAAATGAAGATTGTGAAAAAGGTTATTATTTATATAGTAATATATGTGTTAAATGTTCAATAAATTGCTTAAAATGTGAAGATAATATTGGATGTACTAAATGTAAAGATAATTATTATTTAAAATCAAATAAATGCGTTAATATCCCAAATAATTGTATTGAATATAAAGATGAAGAAGGATGTATAAAATGTAATAATAATTTTTATTTACATAAAAAGGATTGTATTAAAAAAAGTTCAAATTGTAAAATTTATGAAAATAATAAAGGATGTGTAAAATGTATAGATACATATTATTTAAAAAATCATATCTGTCTTCCAAAAAGAGATTGTTTAAAATATGAAGATGAAATAGGATGTACAGAATGTGCTTCAGGTTATATAATGAAAAATTATCAATGTGAAAATCAATATTCATGTGAGAAATATATTTATGGAACAGGATGTATAAAATGTAAATTAGGATATTATTTAAAAAATAATGAATGTTATTCTATTAACAATTGTTTAGAATATGAAGATGAAATAGGATGTATTAAGTGTAATACAAAATATTATTTATATAATCATTTATGTTATCCAAAATCAATTTCAGGATGTAGTGAATATGAAGATGAAATTGGATGTATTTAATGTAATACAAAATATTATTTATATAATCATTTATGTTCTCCAAAATCAATTAAAGGATGTAGTGAATATAAAGATGAAATAGGATGTATTAAATGTAATTCAAATTATTATTTATATAATAATTTATGTTATCAAATTACAGGATGTATTGAATATAAAGATGAAATTGGATGTGTTAAATGTAATTCAAATTATTATTTAAAAAGAAATAATTGCTTAACAGAATTTAATTGTTTAACTTATAATGAAAATGGATGTATTAAATGTAAAAATGGTTATTATTTAAAAAAAGGAAAATGTTTTCAAAATTTAAGAACTTGTTTAAAAAGTGAAGATGAAATTGGATGTGTTAAATGTAAAAATGATCATCATTTGAAAAATAATTATTGTATAAGTAAAGAAAAAAAATGTCTTGAATATAAAGATAATGTTGGTTGTATTAAATGTGATGAAAAAAACAATTATTTTTTAAAAGATCATAAATGTGATTATATAAATAATTGTATTGAATATGATGAAAATATAGGATGTATTAAATGTGATGAAAAGAAAAATTATTTTCTAAAAAACCATCAATGTTCATTTATGGGAATTTGTTTTGAATATAATAAAACTTTAGGGTGTCTTAAATGTTATGAAAAAAATTACTTTTTAAAAAATAATTATTGTATTCCACATAATATTAATGGATGTACTAAATATAAAAATGAAATTGGATGTGTTGAATGTTATGAAAACAATTACTATTTAAAAAATAATTATTGTATTCCACATAATATTTTAGGATGTTCTAAATATGAAAATGAAATTGGATGTGTTGAATGTTATGAAAAATATTATTATATGAAAAAACATCTTTGTATTCCACGTAATATTTTAGGATGTACTAAATATGAAAACGAAATTGGATGCGTTGAATGTAATCAAACAAATTTTTATCTTGAAAATCATCAATGCTTATTAAAAGACATAAAATAATTTAACAATAATAATATTATTTATTAAAATATTTTTAAGTTATAAAAATGAATAAAATCTTTTATAATTTAATTCTAATTTTCCAAATTTTAAAAACATCTTTTTTATGTCCCCAAAAATGTTTAGGCTGTAATGATAAAAATGAATGTATAATTTGTGAAGATAATTATTATGTTAAAAATAGAAAATGTGAATTATGTTCATCAGATTGTATAAATTGTATAAATGAGATAGGATGTATAGAATGTAAAGGAAATAATTATGCAAAAAATGGAAAATGTGAAAAAATAAGTTATTGTGAAATATATAAAGAAGGATATGGATGTATAAGTTGTTATGGTGATTATTATGCAAAAAATGGAAAATGTATTCAAGGACAATCTTATTGTTTAATAATGAAAGATGAAATAGGATGTATTCAATGTTATGGAGATTATTATTTAAAAAATGGAAAATGTGAAAAACTTCCTTTTTATTGTAAAAAATATGAAAATGAAATAGGATGTATAGAATGTGAAGGAAAATATTATTTAAAAGATAATCATTGTATTTCGTATCCACAAGCTTGTTATAATTTTACAAATAATACTTGTATTTCATGTGAAGGAAGTTATTATGCTTTTAAAGGAGATTGTATTGTTAAACCTTCAGGATGTTATAAAACAAAAGATGAAATAGGTTGTATTTCATGTGAAGGAAATTATTATGCTAAAAATGGAAGTTGTATTTATTGTTCTGATTATTGTAATAAATGTATAGATGAAATTGGTTGTATTTCTTGCAAAGGAAATTACTATGCTAAAAATGGAAGTTGTATTTATTGTTCTGATTATTGTAATAAATGTGAAAATGAAATTGGATGTGTTTCTTGTTTAGGAGGTTATTATTCTAAAAATGGAAGTTGTAATGATTGTTCTTATGGTTGTAATAAATGTGAAAATGAAATTGGATGTTTATCTTGTTTAGGAGGTTATTATTTAAAAAATGGAAAATGTGAAAAATTAAATGATTTTTGTAAAACTTCAAAAAATGAAATTGGTTGTACTTCTTGTATAGGAAATTTTGTTTTAGACAATAAAAATGATTGTTTATATAATAGTTTATGCTATGATACTAATAATAATAGTGCTTGTATTACTTGTCATAAAAATTATTTTCCTATTAATATTACTTGTGAAGAAATACCTTCTAATTGTTATTCTTATGATAAAAATATTGGATGTACTTCTTGTCAAGGAGATTATTATTTAAAAAATGGAATTTGTGAAGAAATTCCTGAAAATTGTGTTCTATTTAAAGATAATATAGGATGTATTAAATGTGGAGGAGATTATTATTTAAAAAATGGAATTTGTGAAAAATTTCCTAAAAATTGTATGGAATATTCAAATGAAAAAGGTTGTTTAAAATGTATTGGCAATTATTATTTAAAAAATGGAGAATGTATTGAATATCCAATAAATTGTAATAATTCAATTGATGAATTTGGATGTATTTCATGTATTGGAAATACTTATTTATATAATAATACTTGTATTGAAATTAAAGATTGTTTTAATTATTCTGGTGAAAAAGATTGTTCAGGTTGTATTGGACAAAAATATGTTAAAAATAATACTTGTATAGATTATCCTGATAAATGTTTTAAAGCAGAAAATGAAATTGGATGTATTGATTGTATGGGAAATTATTTTAGTAAAAATGGAACTTGTTTTGAATGTGATATTAATTGTATTAAATGTGAAAATGAAATTGGATGTAAACAATGTAAATCTAATTATTTCTATTCAAAAGAAAATAATACTTGTGAAAAATGTTCTAAACATTGTTTAGAATGTGAAAATGAAAATAAATGTTATAAATGTACTTTATCTTTTTTTGTTAATGAAAGTTATTCTTGTGATGGTTGTTCTTTAGGTTGTTTAAATTGTACTTCAAAAAATTTATGTAATAAATGTTTAAATCCTTCTTTTTATTTAAATGGAAAAGAATGTTCTATTTGTTCTTTAAATTGTGAAAGTGGTTGTGAAGATAATAAAAGATGTTTAAATTGTAAAGATGGATATTATACTAAAGATTGTGTTGATTTGAAAATATTTCTAATAAAAACTATTATTCCTTTTTCTTTATTAGGTATTTTGATTATTATTTTTATTATTATTTGTTGTTGTTGTATTTATAAAAAGAAAAAACCAAATAAAAATAAAGAAAAACTTTTAGAAAATGAGTTAGGTGAAAACTTATTTTCTATTAATTAATTTTTTATAATATATTATTATTAAATGTATTAATAATATTTTTTTTCAATTTTTTCAAAAATTTAATTTTAATATATTATAAATTTTAAGATGTTATTTATATATTTGAATTAATTAAATATATATTTTATTTAATATCATAATTAAAATTTAAATTACCTCTTGAATCAGAATATATTGAATTGAAATTATAAGAATTTTTCAAATCTAAAACATTTTTAAAACTCGGTATTTTATTATAATTTTGAATTTTATATTCTTCTTTATTATTATTATTTAATGGAGAATATTGATTTAAAAGATAAATAGTTTTTTTTAATAAATCACAATGATAATTATTTTTTTGATTATTAGAATATATCATTGTTGATTGTGTATTATTTCCTTTATACAAAAAATTTAAATTATCATATTTTAAAATATAATTATTAGAAATATTATTATTTTCTATTGTTGAATTATATTTATTTTTAATTTTATTATTTTTAAATTCATTGAATTTAATAAAATTTGATGAATTTATTCTTTCTGATTCACTTCTTTCTTTAATTAAATTATTAAATAAATTTTTATTTTTAATAATATTCGATGTTGAAATTTTTGGTTGAGAAAAATAATTAATTTTATGATTTGTTAATTTATTTTTCATTAATTTATTTAAATTACCATGTTCTATTGTAATAGTATATTTATTTGATTCAGAATTAGTTAAAGGATTATTAATATTATTTTTTATATTATTTGATGTTTTTATTTTATTTTTTAATTTTAATTTTTTATTTTCCTCTTTTTTATTATCTTCAAATAAATTTTGTTCCGATAATATTCTTTTTAATTTAATTTTTTTATTTTTTTGTTTTGAAAATACTAAATTTGTTATATTTTTTTTTTCAATTTTTTTAGTATTTAATAAAATATCTAATTTTTTTTTTATTTTATTATTTATTATATCATCTTCAAGATATTTATTTAAAAAATAAGATGATTGTTCATTATTAAAATTCTTTTCAATTAAATTTTTTAAAATATATTTAATAACTAAATAAGATTTATTATAATATTCAATATCTATATGAGAAATAATAATTTTTTCAATTAAATCTCTAGATTTTATATAAATCCTTTCTAATTTACTAATACTATTTTTATTTTTCTCATAATAAACTAATCCTTGAGAATAATAAAAATATAAAAAATCATATTTAGTAACAATATTAAGATTATATTTTAGAATTTTAAGACATTCAATTTCATATAATTTTATATCATTAAGAGAGAAATAATATTTATTCATTATTAATTGAGAAAAATTTCTTATAAAAAAAATAATATTTGGAACTAATGGATCATTTTCACAAAATTTAGAAGAAATAATAAAACAAGTTAAAGAAATTAACATAAAATCTTTTTCATCTTTAGGACTATAATTATTCAAAATTGAATCAATATATTTAATTGCTTTAAAAACAGTTAAAGTTTTAAATTTGAATTGTTTTGTTAACGTAAATAAATTTTTAATCATTGAACTTCTTATTTCCACAGAAAAATTATTTATATTATTATTATTATTTAAAGAAATTTTAATACTATTTTTTTCACAATTTTTTTTCATTTCTTCATATATTTTAAAAGGAGAAATTTCATTATTTGTTTTAAATTTTGGATGGATAAAAACATTTTTATTCTTCATTAAAAAAATTTTAAAAATAAAAAAAATAAACTATAACTTGATTTCTTTTATTTTTTTCCAAAGAAATTTATTTTCTTTAGAAGGTAATTCAAATATTTTAATATATTTATCAATATTTTCAAATTTCGGAAAAATCCTTTCAAAACCACCAGAAGGTCTTAAAAATTCACAAATAGAATTATCAATTTTTTTTTCAATATTATTTAAATAAATACATTCTTTTTCATATGGAGAATTATCATAATGAGAATAAGGTTTTAAACCAAGTATATTAAATATATCTGTTAACATTTTTGTTTTTAATTTTTTATTTAAATCTGTTTCTACATTTAAACTTGGATTATAATTAAAATCAATTAACCAAGGTTTTAAATTATTATCTATTAAAATATCAAATGCATATAATTCAAATAAATTATTTTCTTTTAATTGTATTTTTTCTTCTGCAATTAATTCTAAATTTGATACAGAAATTAAAGCTTTTATTGCAATATCTTTTATTTTTTCTAATATAATATTATAATTAATACCATTTGAAATTAAATATTTTTTTAAAATTAAAATACTCCAAGTATTACTATCTTTAGATTTTGAATCAGAATTTATTTTATAATTTTTGTTTTTTTTATTTATTGAAGAAGTTGTTAAATGAATAAATAAATTATCTAATTGATCTAAATCTAAATTATATTCTTCACTTGCAATTCTTGTTAAACCATCTTCATATAAATATATTCTTAAAGGATTATGACTAGTTACTAATAAATAATATCTTAAATCAAATTTTTTTCCATTTATTAAAAGAGGATTAGATATATACTCACTAATAATATTTTTTTTAGTTACATCTTTTATATTTTTTAATATTTTTATTCCTTTTCCTTTTGAAGAATCTTTTGGTTTAATAATCCATAAATCATCAATATTTAATTTATATTTTTCAAATTTTGAAAAAAAATTTACTCCATCTTTTGGTAATATATAAGTAAAAGGCATATAATTATATTCATTTGGAAATTTTTTTTTCATTTCTAAATAATGTTTATATATAATTGAATTTCTTGCTAAAAAATTATATGTTAAAAAATGATTATGTTTTTGAAATTGATTTAAATTTTCTAAAATATTAAATTGTAATTTATTATGCCATATTAAATTAGTGTTTTGAAAAGTAAATGTTTTTATTATTCCATTAAATTTTAAAGGTTCATTTATACAAAAATAATTATTTTTTTTTGTATTTTGCTTTGAAGATAGTACCATATATCTTTTATCAGTAATTTCTATATTTTCAATTTTATAAGAATCTAAATATTCTTTTTCTTCTAAAAATTTAGGATATGAAAAAAAAATTGTTTTTTGATGACATTTACAAAGAGATAAATGATTTATCATTTTTAATTTTTGAGAAGAAATTTTTTTTAATTCAGGAAATAAATTTTCAACTTCTTTTATTTCTTCTAAAGTTTTATTTAAACTGCATATTTCTTTATTTATATTATTTATATATTTATTAATATCAAGTTCTTCTTTAAGATTATATTCTCTCCAACAGATATTTTTTTTATTTAAAAAGCAGTTTAATTTACCTTTATAAATATAATAATATATATGATAAAAAGGATTATTTCCATTTAAACATTGTCCATGAAAAAAAACGCAAAAATAATTTTCAATTTTTTTAATAAAATTACATCCATAAAAACTTTGAGAATACCAATTAGTTTCTTCTAAAAAAGAAACAGTTAACATAGAAATATAATTATTATAATTATTATTATTATCTGAATTAACCATTATATCATTTAAATTAATATTTTTACTCCAATGAGGACTAAAAAAATCAGGTTCTAAAGAAACTTCAACATCAATTCCCTTTAAATTATCATTTTTTAATATAATTCTTCCAGATTGTAAAGTTTGAAGAGTTCCTAATTTAGGAAAATTAAAATTATCTTTTTCTTCATAAAATATAGAAGAATTATGTGATTTTAAATTAGGTAATTGTTTCATTATATCTTTTGTAAAACCTAATATATGAATTAATTGATGTATTATTTGAAGAATATTATCTTGATTTTCTTCTAAATTTTTTTCTTCAATTAAATAATTATTTGATATTTCTAAATATGATATTATTGGTCTAAAATTTTGACTTGAATGAGCACAAACTCCTCCTTTAATATCATTTATTGAATAATTTATAAATGGAATTATTAATAAATCTGTTTTATAACCTTTTTTTAATTGTTCTTTATCATATTTATCAAATTTATTTTCACATAATGGAATTATATTTTTAATTGTTTTTATTTCATTTTTTATATTTACATCGAATATTTTTGAAAGGTAATTTGAAGATGTTTCTAATATTTTTTTTATATTATTTATTTTTTCTTTATTTATTAAATTTGAATAATCATAAGTTATTTGTAAAGGATGAGGTTGTTCGATTGAATTGTTTGTTAAAATTAAATTTATATCTTTGTTCTCTTCTTCTTTGAAATTACATTTTGATGATGTTTTTATTATTAATATTAACGGGATAAGTATTAAAAATATGATTTTATTTTTTAATTTCATTTTGAAATTTAAATAATTAAAAAATTAATTAAAATATTTAAAAAAAAAGAAAATATTTATCCTGATTGTTCAAGTTTTATTAATTTATCTTCAATTTCTTTCAAAATATTTTGGTTTTCTAATAAATTTTTAGTTTTTTTAAAAATAAGATTATTTGGATTTTTTTTTAAAATAAAAAATGATTTTTTTTTTTTCAAAGTTAAAACATATTTATTTATTATTGAAGGGTAATTTTTATTGTAATTGTTAATTTGGAATCTAGAAGCTCTTTCATTTGCTAAATCCAATTTATATAATCTATAATCATTTTTATAGAATAAATAAATGTTTGAAATATTACTTATTTCATTTTGATCTATTATAATATCTTGTAGATTTTGAGTATTTCTATCATTTATATCATCTGAAATTGTAATGACTAAATTTGATAAATTCATTGAATTTTTATGAACTAATTTATTATAACTTTCAACATTTTTTAAATTTTCAAATTGATTTTTATTTTTAATAAAAATAGTATATAATAAAGCACCTAAACTATGACATTCATCAAAAGCAATAGTTTTAGATAATTTTAATTTTGTAATTTCAGTAATAATTGTTTGTAAATAAGGAGTTCTAATTAATTGACCTGCCATTTCTACTTTAGTTATTTTATATTTTTGATTTATTTTATTATAAAAAGATTCTAATTTACTTTTAAAACAAATTTTTACATCTTCTTTGATTAAATCTTGAAATTCTTTTTTCGTAATAATATATTCAAAATCATTATCACCTTTAATTCCTTCAACTTTAATTAGTGATTCTTCATTAATAGTTAAATTTTTTCTAGCAATTTCAATTTGTTCAAGTAATCTATATTTTATTCTTGCATTTACTTCTGATTCTTTGAGAAAAATTTTTTTTTTTGATAATTCTTCTAAACATTTTTTATATATTAATTTATTAAAATCTCTTCCTCCGAAAAAAGGAATATTTTTTACTTTTTTAACTGAAAAATTGTTTATAGTAAATTCAGATACAATAAAAGAAGTTTTTGAATAACCTGCATCAATAAATAATACATATTTTTTTTCATTTTTTAATTCATTATAATTTAAATAACCATAATACATTGTTAGGGCTGTAGATTCATTTATAAATGGAAATTCAATAGGTAAATTTAAAGCTTTTAAAATTAATTTTAAAGCTTCTTTTTGATAATAAGTATAATAATCAGGAATTGAAAAAATATATTTTTGATTTTCATTTGTATTTAATTTTGATTTTATTTTTTCATTTATTTTATATAAAAAAGAACATACACAATTATCACCATAAATTGTATATTCCTTATCCTTTAATTTAAATTTAAAAGTTCCATCATTATTATAATTATCAGTAGTGAGAAGATATTCTTTTTCAATTTTATTCAAATCTAGATTATAAATAAAACCAATAAATCTAGATAAATTATCAAAAGTACTTAAATTATACTTCTTATATCCTAATTTAGTTGAATTACCAAATAATCTTATATTTTCTTTATATTGAATTATAGAAGGAATTACTCTATCCAAATAATCATTTAGTAAAGGATTTATTTGAAAATCTTTATAAGAATATCTATTTTTTTTAGAAATTAAATTTCCAGCTGAATATTTTGTTAATTGAGAACCTATATTTATTCCTATCATTTTATTCTTATTTTTTTTTAAAATATTTAAAATTTATTTACTTAAATTTAAAAACAAATTTTATAATGAATTAAGTAAAAATAAAAAAAAAATTAAAATTAAAGGAAAAATATGAATGGATTAAAAAGACCTTTCTCAGATTATTCTATTTCACATAATGACAATAAGATTATTTCTTATTTATCTAGTGATAATATTTATCAAAATGATTTAATGAAAAAACAATATAAACATAAATTAAACTCAAATATGCAAATTAATAAAATTTCATTAAATAAAAAAAGTAGAAATAACTTATATTTAAGTCCAAATTCAATAAATTTTATTAAAAAAAAACCAAATATTCAATTTAGAAATTTAAATAGTCCAACATTATATTCAATTTTTTCAGAAGAAAATTGTGGAAATATTTATGACTATTATTCTATTAGTAATAATAATTTATTAAATAAAAAAGATTATGAAACTTCAAATTCTTTTAAATCAACTAGTCATTCAAATAAAAAAAAAAAAAAAATTAAAATAAAAAATTTAAAACTACTTAAAGATTCTCATGTATCATTAATAAAATCTACAAGTAATAATCATATAAATTATTATAATAATAAAAATAATAATAATTGTAATCATAAAAATATTAAGAATAATATTGCTCCGATTAAACTTATGGATAATAACAAAGCTCTTAATAATAAAAAAAAAATAAAAAGATTTTCTTTGATAGATAAATTTATATTAAAAATAAATAATCCTAAAGAAATATTTGAAGAGCATGTTGATTATTCTAAACCTATAAAAGCAAGTGATAAATATATTCGATTTAAAAATCAATTAAAAGATAATAGAAATAAAATTAATAGAATGATACATCATTTAGATTTTCAAATGATGAAAAAAAATAAAAAACTTCAGTCTTTTACTCCTGATATGTTGAAAAAAAAATATTTTTTAAATTCAATTTTTAAAAAAGAAAAAATATAAGAAATAAATATGTTTCATAAATGTATTTTGAATTAATTATTAAAAAATTTTTATTTTTTTAATTATTTTGTATAATAATTTATATTAATTATAAGTTAAACAATAAATAAATAAAATTAAGTTTTTTATAATTATTCAATATGAATGATTTTAAAAAAATAATATAAATAAAAATTATTAAAAATTTATTAATAATTTGAATATTAATTTCCATATAAATTAAATTTATCTGAATGATTTTTGGGATTAAGATTGGAATTTATTCTATAAGTTAGTAAATCACTATTTTTCTTAGAATTAAAAAATGTATGAGAATATATTGTATTAATTTTATTATCCAAAACATTTGGATTATATAGTCTATAAAAATTATTAAATCTATTATTATCAGTAAGATTATCGATAGGATTTATTATATAATTATAATTATTTCTATTTGTTCTATTTTTTTCATTTCTAAAAGATAATCTTGTATCAGTTTCAATTGTTAATTTTTTATTATTATCTTTTAAAGGGTTATTGGCATTTTTATATAAATTAATATAAGTATTTTCATCATTTGGTATTTTTTTAATATTTTTGAAATTATTATGATAGTCATTAATATGTTGAATTATTAATTGTAATTTATTATTAATTACACTTGTTCTTGTTGGATTATTTAGGATAAAATTAAAAATTTCTTTCGTATGATTTTTTATTAGATTATATGTATTTAATTTATTATTTAAATATAATTCATTTTGATTGGTTTTCAATTTTTCATTATTAAATATTTTAGATAAATGAAGTAAATGTCCTTTTTCATTTATTAGTGATAATTGTTCATTGGCATTTTTTTCACTTTCTATATTATTTAATTCTTTATATAAATATGTAAATTCATCATGTAAAAAATCCATAATTTGACTATATAATTTAAAATCATTTTCAGATAAATTTTTAACAATTTCTTGTGGTAAATCTGGTAATTGTTGTATATAATCATTATAAATTTGATTTTGTTTTGTTTCGAAAAAGTCATTTTTAAATTGAGTATTATCATAATCTTCATTACTTAGATTATTCATATTTGTCATATTAAAATTAGTTGTATTATTATTTTTATTGTAAATATTATTCATATTATTATAATATCTTAAATCTTCTTGCTTATTATAATTTACTGGATGAAGTTTAAATTCATTTTTTATATTTATTTGACTATTATTTATTTGATTATTAGTTCTTAATGTTGTTTCCATATTATTATTTTTATTTTTAGGTAAAATAAAACTAGGTTGATTTATTTGTGAATTAAAATTTGAATTAAACATATTTTGGCTTTCATTATTTAGATTTAATTTTTTTTGATTTTCTCCAATATTCATATTACTTTTTAAAAAAACAGTATCTTCATTAATGGTTTTATTATTTATAATTCCATCAATTTTTAATATAGATAATTCTAATTGGGGAAATAATTTTTGAGACATTTCATTTATATTTTTTATTCTATATTCATTTATTTTTTCAGTACCATATTGGAGTATATTATTTATTTTTTTTTCTTCATTTTTACCATTAATTTCAATATTATTTAAAGGATTATCTATTATTGTTTTTATTATATAATTCAATAATTCTATAAAATAATTTATTTTTATTTTATTTGATTTAAAATCTTGTTCGCAAATATCATATACAAATTTTTTATTATTTAATTTAATTTTTTCTTTCCCTAATAATTCAAATAAAAAAGATTTTATTTTTTTTTCTAAATTTTGTAAACTTTCTTCATTATCAATATTATTTTCTTTTTTCAATAAATTATTAATGTTTTCTATTATATTATTAAGAGTTATTTGTAAATTCTCTCCTAGTTTTTTTTTCATTAATTCAACATTAAATTCACTATTATTAAATTTATTATAAAATATTTGATTATTTGAATCTAAATCCTTTTTACTTTTATTTCTTAATTCTTCTAATTTTTCATAATATTCTTTTTCTAAATTTAATTGTTGAGTTTGAATAAAATTAATTTGAACTTGAGCATCATTTTTTTGTTTTAATCTAAAATCTTCTAATTCAGAATTTTTTTTTTCTTCTAATTCTTTTTTTATTAAATTTTTTTTTATTTCCAAATTATCTTCTAAAATTTTTTGATAATCTTTTAAAAGTTCATTAATATTATATTCTTGATTATTAATTTCATTTTTTTTTGTTAAGTTTTGTTTTTGGATTGAATATTCTACTTCTTTTTTATAATTTTCAAAATTTTTTTTAAATTCATTTTCAATTTTTTCAATTTGAAGTTGATGATTATTTTTTATAATTATTTTCTTATCATTAAATAAATTATTATTATTATCAATTATTTTATTTAAATTTTTATTTTTTTGTTCTTTTGAATTTTCATTTTTTTGTTTTTGGATTTTAATTTGAGAAATTAAAGATTGTTTTTTAATTTCAAGAATATCAACCTCATATTTATTTTCAAGATTTTGATTATTATTTTTATTTAAATCTTTTTCAAATTCAGCTTTCATTTTTTTTTCATATTCATCTAATTCAATTTCATTTTTATCATATAGTTTTTCTTCATATTTTTCCAATAATTCTTTATTTAAATTAATTATATTATCTTTTAATTTTCTCTTTTCGACATTATTTTTTTTCTCATATATTTCATCTAAAGAAAGGTAAAATTGTTTTTTATTTTTTGAATATTGTTTCTTAAGAAATTCTTTATATTTACTTAATTCCCTTTTTACTTTATCTATATAATATTTTTTTAAATTATTTAAATCACTTTCTTTCGTATCTTCATCATTATTACTTAATAAATCAAGATTAATATTATCAACTTCATCTTTTTTATAATCTGGAATATCATTTATATCAAAAGAATCATCACTTTCATTTTTATTAATATCTTTCTTTTTATCTTTTTCGAAATTATAATAACTTTCTTTATTATCATATATATTTTTATGTTTAATATTAACATTAACATTTGTAGAAAGATTATTATCCAATAAATTATTAGGATAAATAAGATTATTTTTAGTCTCTCTTAATTTTTTATATTCTTTAGTTGCTTTTTCTTCTATATCAGTAGATAAATGAATTTCATTTGTTTCTCCTTCAATATATAATATATTATGATTAGTTTTAAAAAAAGCTCTTTTCCATCCTTCAGGTAATTTTCTAGTTAAATAATCATATGCTATTTTTTTAACTTCTTCAGGTTTATAATCTAATTCAAAATGTAATTGATTCATATATCCATTTAATTGTTCTTCTGTTGGTTTCCAATTTAATTCATCTTCTATTATTGATAAATCTATTGGATCTATATATTCTTCCTCTACTGATTCTTCCTCATTTATATTGTTATTATCTATATAATCATTTTCATCTTCACTTGAATTACTTTTACTCATTTTTTATTTTTTAATTTTTATTATTTTTTCTGAATTTTCATTTTAATTCATTTTAAGTTTTTATTAAAGTCTTTTATTTATTATTTAATAAATAAATAAAAAAAGATTTAGGGAAGTGAAAAAATTTAAATTGTTTTGAATATGATTGATTATAAAGAGATTAATATTTTAATGAAATAATTATTATTTAATTTGACATTTGAGTTAATCAAATATTTCAAAAAAATTAATAAATATAATTTTTTGACAAAAGAAATAAATATATTTTTCTTTGATTTTATTGAGACTTATTTTGAATTAAAACATTATATTTTTTTAAATAAAAATCATTTAAAAACATATAAATATAATATAATTAATATTAAAAAAAATTTTTTTTATTTTTAAAAAATGAATTATGCAAATAATGGTGAAGAAAAGAAATTTATTATTGGAGAAATAGTATTTGCAAAAATAAAAGGTTATTCATGGTGGCCAGCAATAGTAAAATAATTTATATTACAATTAAAATAATTTAGGTATATAAAAAATTATTTAAAAGATATAAAATTAAATTCTTTGATACAGATAAAAATTATGGAATTGTGACCAGTAAAAAAATTGATAAATATATAAATAAATATAAGTCTGCATTAAAATTAAAAAAATATGAATTAAAAAAAGCAATAAATAAAGCAAATGAATTAATAGAGCAAATGTCCGATGAAGAGAAAAAAAAATATGTACCTGGATTTAAAGAAAATGATTTAAGATTAAATAAACATTATTCTTCAAAAAGAAAAAAAAACTTTCAATATAATGAAAATAATTTAGATGATAATTTCAATGAAAGTTATAATAATTATAATAGTGAAGAAGAAAATGAAGAAATTGAAGAAAATGAAGAAATAGAAGAAAATGAAAATAATTATTATGAAAGTTCTTTAAATTCTTTTGATAATTATGAAATTGAAAATTCAAATAATTTTTTAAATGATGAAATGACTAAATATTGTAATAATAAGGTTATTAATGAAGAAACTTTTGTAAATTCAATTATTGATTTTTTTCAATTTTTAGCTAATTCTAAAAATATTTCTTCTATTATTGAAAAAAATAAAAATGATTTAATAGAAGTTATGATTTTTTTATTAGAAGGAAAAATGATTATTGATGAAAAAAAATCAAATAGAATTTTAAATATTTTAAAAGATTGTAATAAAGAAAATGGGAAAAATTCTTTAAATGAATATTTAAATATTATTTTAGATAATATTAAGAATGGTAAAATATAATATATTAATTTAATTAAAAAGATAATAATGATAAAAATTTATTTTATTTGAAAAAATAATTAAAATATTTTAAAATAAATAAAATAAAAATATTTTTAAATTCAATTATAATTTAATGTATAAAAACTATATTCCAAGAATACAAAAATCAAGTATTCAAAATTTAATTTAATCCAAAATTTTCATCTAAAATGGATTTTATACATCACAAAAAATATTTATCTCATTTAAAAAAAATACAAAAAAAAATAAAGAAAAAGAAGAAAAGAAAAAAGAAGAAGAGAAATTATATAAAAGAAAATGTTTTGAAAATATTCCTTCGAAATATGAAAAAGAAACTCCAGAATGGATTGAAAGAGAAATGAAAAAAAGAAAACAATTATAAATGATTATAATTATATTCCTAAAATTAATAAAAATTTTAAAAATCCTAATTATATTCCTGATAGAAAGTTTTCTAATAATAATAATCTTTCTTTATTTGTTCAATATTATGAAAAAATTAAAACAAGAAAAAAGTTCTTAAAAGTAAATCACAAATTCTTTTAATTAATGATAACAATTATTCACAAATTATTAAAAGGTAATGATAATAAAAAAAAAATAATTTTGAAAGTCATAGAAGTAATTCAATGGAAAAAATTAATAATAATAAAAAAGAATTTTCTTTTGATTATGTAATTATTTTACTAAAATAGAACATAATTATTTAAAGTAGAAAATATTGAAGAAATAAAAATAAAAGTATGAATAAAAAAGACTATTTTAATAATTGTTTTAATATATAGTAAAATTTCAGATTATTTAATTCAATATAAAATTGAATCAAAAAATAAAAAATAATTATCCAAAAAAGAAGAAAATTTTCCTAAACAAAATTCATTAATTTAAAATTAATATTAACAATATTAAATGATTTATTAAATACAAAAATACTATATGAGAAAATAATTTAGAAAAATTCCAAAAAAATTTGATTCAATAATAAAAATCAAGAATAATTAGAAAACAAATTAATAAACACTTGAAAGGATATAAATACTTTTTCCAAAAAGAGAATAATAAATTATAATTAAAAAATATTTTATTGATTTTTAAATTAAATTTATTAATTTTCATTAAAAATAAAAAATGTCTGAAAACGAAAAAGAAAATCCACCATTATTAAGTATTCAAATTCAAATATCAGATAATAACATAGCAAATTTAATAATAATGGAAGAAGATGTTATTGAAGAAAGAGTAAAAGAATTTTGTACTCAATATAATTTACCAGATTCAACACAAGGAATAATAACCCAACAAGTTATGAATCAATTAGAAAATCAAATAACAGAATGTAATATATATTTATATTATTATTTATAGTAGAAAATAGTATTAGAGAAAATGATAATGAAGATGAAGAAAATATAAATGAAGAAAATGATAATAATGATAATGATAATAATTATAATATTAATGATAATAAAGATGATAATAATGATATTATAAATGAAAATGATAATAATAATAATGAAGAAATTAATGAAAATAACTTCAATTTAAATTATGATGATGATACTACAAATAATAATTTAAATAGAATAATTAATTCAGAAAATATAATTGATAATAATAATAATGAGTCAAATATGGATAAATCAAATAGTACAAATGAAAATAAAATATATCATAAACCAAAATTTATTCAAAAAAGAAAAAATAAATGGGCTTCAAATAATCCAAATTTTGGAGGTGAAAGATTATATTATGATCATTTAAAGCGTATAGAAAAAAAAGAAAAAGTAAGAAAAAAAATAAAAGAAGATTTAATGAATGAAGAAGAAAAAGAATTAATTTTCCAACCAAAAATAAATAATGTATCAAAAAAATTAGCATATAATTTAGAAGAACCAATTGAAGATAGATTATTAAAATTAGGAAATCAAAAAAAAGAAAGAAATTTAAAAGAACAATATATTAAACATATGAAAGAAGAAGAAAGAAATACTTTTCAACCAAATATTCCTTTATCATCACAAAAATTAGCATTAATAAGAAAAAAAATGAGATTAGATGAAATTCCTTCAAATATTTCTGGAATAAATCCTTCTTATATTAAATTAACTAGAAATAGAAGTACTGATATACAAATAAGAAAAACAGATGATAATTATAATAATAATAATTCTAATTATTATTATGATAATTGTTCTAATGAAAATAGCTTTGTTTTAAATAATAATAATATAAATAAAAGTCTTTTAAAAAATTCTTATTCAATTTCGGATAGAAAAAGTCAATATTATGAAAGATCAAAAACTCCAAATAATATTTCTAGATATAATAGTGAAAATGATAGAACTTCTTTTATTTTTCATAATAAAATAAAAAAAATAGAATTAAAACCAGAAACAAATTTATTTGATTATTTATATTTAGAATCAAAGATTATTCAAGATAAAAAGGAAAAAAAAATTGAAGAAAATATGAAAATAAATTATCCTTTTAAACCAAATTTAATAAAAAATAAAAATATAGTTAATAATAAAAAAGAAACCAAAGAAGAATTTATTAATAGATTAGCAATGAATAAAAATAAAATAGGTGAAATTCAAGTTTTAATGGATAAAAAAAATAAAAAAAAAAATAATAATATAAATGAAGAAAAATTATTTCATCCTACAATTTCAAGAGGACCAAAAAATCCAATTCAAAGAGAATTTTCAGTTAAAATTGAAACTGACTATAATAAAAAAATAAATAAAGAAAGTAAGTATTTAATTAATAAAGAAATTTCAAATTCAATGACAAAAAAAAATATATATTTAAAAAATTCTATGGAAATTATTATGAAAACTAAAATGGAAAAAATTAAACAAATTTTTAATTTACTTGATTCTGATAATGATGGATTTATTTCAAGTGATAAAATTAAATTATCTAATTTAAATCAAAAAATTTTAGTTTTACTTACTCCTCTTTTAGAAGAATTACAGTCTAATCAAGATAATATGACTTTTAAAGAATTCTATGATAAAGCAGAACCTCTTTTTACAAATCAAATTTTTTCATAAATATTATTATTATTTATAATTATAATATATATAAATAAATATTTTAAAATCAAGTTTAAATTCTTTATTTAAATAAGATTTTAATTATTTTTTTCCATAAAAAAGTTAAAAAAAATGTAAAATTGATCTATGAAAAGAATAATATATTCATTGTTTTTATAATATCTTATTAACAAAGCATTTTCATAAAATATTTTTTAATTGTATTTATAGCAAGAAATAAAATAATATTTATTGAAAAAAAATACAAAGAAATTACTATTTTTTAGTCAATGAGTTAAAAAAGTTTTTAAAATCCAATGAGAATTAAAATAACAAAATATTAAAGGATAAAAAGAATAAAATTTCTAAAAAAATCATTCAAAAAATACGAAAAAAAAAATTTTTTTTTATTATATTTGATAAACAAGATAAAAAAAAAATAAAAAAATAAATGGAAAAAAATAAAAAAATTGGATTTTCTTCAAATTCAAATGGCTCAATTAATGAAGATGAAGATAATTCTTTTATTATGAAAAATAATGAAGAAGATTTTGATGAAAATCCACAAATTGATAATTTGGAATTTTCTAAAGATGAAAAAAATGAAACTGATATTTTTACAAAAATAGATATACCCTATAAAAATTATACTGAAAATTCAAGTATGGAGAATAATAGAATAAATATTACTGAAGAAATAAGAGAATTATTTGATAATTTAAGTATCAAGACAAGCAATAATGAAAAAAATAAAAAAAAGATATTAAAAAATATAGTAAATAAAAATAAAAAAAAAAGAAAAAGAATTTCATTTTTTGAATCAACATCTGCCAATGAAAAATAGAATTTTTTTATTTTTGAATGGAGTAAATGTAATAATAAAAACAAAAAATAAAAAATTGAATTTGAGAATTCCCAAAATAGTTAAGAAATTTATTATATAAAAATATTTAAAGATTATTCATTCCTATTAAAAAAAAATTTAACTAAAAAAATAAAAAAATAAAAATAAAAATAAAATTTAAAAACCTTTTTTTAAAAACATAATAAAAAAAAAAATAAAAAATACAAAAATGGGATATCGTAATCTTCAAAAAGAAAAATGTGAATTATTTGGAGTATTTGGATACATAGTTCAAGGAATATTAGCTTTAGCAGCTTTATTAACATTAATAATAAAAAGATGTTTAGAAAAGCCAAAAAGACCATGGAAAGTATGGTGGTTTGATGTATCAAAACAAGCAATAGCAGCAATATTAATTCATATAATAAATTTAATATTAAGTTCTTGGTTAACAAATGATGAAGATATTTCTGATGAATGTGTTTGGTATTTTATAACTTTATTTTTAGATTGTACTTTAGGTGCTTTTTTTTCTTATATTATTATGTGGGTTATTGATGGAATTGCTTATGTTGGAAATTGGAAATATTTAAAAAGTGGATTATATTTTGAAGAATATGTTAAAAATGGAAAAAGAAAATTTAGATTAATTAAAAAAATGTATTTTGCACAATTATTTGTTTGGTTAATTGTTACTGTTATTAATAAATGTATTCTTCTTGCTTTTGTTAAAATTGCTAAAAAATTTTGGGAAAATTTTGGGAATTTTATTTTAACTCCTTTTACTAATGGTAATGTTAAATTAGTTATTGTTATGATTATTTTCCCTGTTATTTTAAATGGATTATATTTTTGGGTTTCTGATAATATTTTAAAATTTGATGTTGATGAAGATGATAAAGAAATGAAAAATTTTTATATGAATAATAATGAAAATAAAACTGATATTAATAATGTTACTATTGATAATGAAAATAATGATAATAATAATAATATTAATAATAGTAATAATATTGAAAATAATAATAAAATTGAGGATATTAGTAATAATTTGAATAATGGTGATATTAAAGATATTGAAAATAATATTGAAGATGAAAGGAAAAATAATAATTATGAAAATGATTTTTTAAAAGAGGATAATCATAAAGTTGATAATATGATTGATAATTCAAATGAAAATAATAATAGTTTTTAATTAAAATAAAATAAATAAATTTTTCCTTTTTTTAATTTAAATATATTTATTTTTATAATTTAAATTCCTAAAATTTGTCCATTTAAAATTATTCAAAAATTATAATAAATAAAAAATATATAAATCCTAAATAAAAAAAAAAATTAAATAATAAGTAAAAATAAATAAAAAAATGAGAGGTCCAAGAAGACAAATTTCAAATGGAAGAAATAATTTTCGTGGAATAAGAAATAGAAATAGAATGAGACATGAATTAAAAAGAAATAATAGATTTAGAAGAAATTTTAATAATAGAAATAATTTTAATAATAGAAGAAGAAATAATTTTAATAATAATAATAGAAGACGTCCTCAATTTAGAAAAAGATTAGGAAGAAGAAGACAAGGAAAATTAACTAGTGAAAAATTAGATAATGATTTAGATAATTATTTTAAGAAAAATCAAGCAGAGAATTATAAAGATTATTTAGATAATGAATTAGAATCTTATAAAAAAGATGGTGAAAAAAATTTAGAAAAAGCTAAAAATGAAAATAATAATAATGATAATATTAATAATAATAATGAAAAATCTACTAATGAAGTAAAAGAAACTGTTAAAGTTGAACGTAAAGTTGAAGAAGAAAAAAAAGAAGAAGTTAATGAAGAAGTTAAAAATGAAAGTAAAGGTAAAGGTAGAAAAAAAAAGAAATAATTTTTAAGATGATAAATTATATTATTATTAATTTTTTAAATATAGGAGTTTAACTATCTTTTATTTTTTCAAAATTTATTCCATTGAAAAAATAGAAATTTCTAATTTTATTAAATAATTTAATTTATATAATTTAATAATATTAATTTAATTATTTTTTTCTTTAAGAATAAATTCCATTTCCTTTATTAACAACAACTAATAAATTTTCAACATATAATTTTTTTATTCTTCCAACAAAATCAAATTCATGTAAATTAATATAATCTTTAGCTTCTTTACAATCATCTTCATTATAAAATTTAATAATTAAACTACCATTTTCTTTCAAAATTTTTTCATCATAAACTAAATTAGTTTTATTTAAATTAAAATCATTTAAATAATCTAAAATATCATTTAATTTAACATCTAAAGGAAAACCTCTTAAATATAAACTTCTTTGAACATCAGAAGCAGAAATTTTTTCACTAATTATTTTCATCCATTTATTAAAAGCTTCTGAAGAAGCAAAATTTTCATATTCATCAAGAGAACTTTCTATTAAATTTATTATTTGATTATTTAATATTCTTTCATTTTCTCTATTTAAAGCATCTAAACAATCATTTTCACTTTGAAAAGCTATTACTGCTTCATTTATATTATTTGTTGTTCCTTTTAAAAATTTATTAAATTTAACCCCATTTTCTGCTAATGTATAATTTTTAAAAAATTGCTTTATATCTTCTTCTTTTACATTAATTGGAAGTTTTGATAATTTTAAAAAAATTTTACGAATTTTATTCTCATTTGTATATACATTGTTTTTTGAAAATTCAATACTTTTTTTACATGAAGTAAAATCATTTTCATTTGTTTCAAATAATTCTATAATGTATTTTTCATTAAAATAATAAAAATTAAATGTTGCTAAAATTTCTTTATATGTACTTTGATGATAAATTCTTATTATTGTATCTCCTGTTTTTCTACCAAAAATATCATATGATAATACTATATCATTTTCTGGAATTGAATAATTATGTAATAAATCTATTATATCTTGTTTTACTATATAATCTGGGAAATTTTTAAATCGAATATAAAATGCATTCATTTATTTTTTAGTTTTTTAAATTTGTATAAATTTTTTTTGTTTTTATATTATTTATTCATATTGTTTTAATTTTTTTCCAAAGTTTAAAATAATTAAAATTCAGGAAAATCATATATATTAAATTATTAAAAAATATAATTTTTTTATTTGAATGTCTCTTTATTTTAGAAATGGAATAAGTTATCCAGGAAAAAATGAATTCATACATGTTATAAGTAGAAATAGATATAATGAATATTTAAAAACAGAAATTGAAGATTCAAAAAGAGAAATAATTGGAAATACTTTAAGTAATTTAGCAAAAATTAATGTACATTCAATTAAATTACCAAAAATAATATCTCAATCAACAAATATGAAACAAAATCAAAAAATTATTCAATTAAAAAAAAAAATTTTAACAAGGAAAAATTCAGATGATTTATTTATGTTAACTAAACTTAATGAAAAAGGAATAAATACAGAAGATTATTTAAATAATGATAATAATAGTGATTATGATTATGATTTTAATTATAATAATAATTATGTAAATAATTATATACATTATAAATATAATAAAGATCTTAGTCCAAAGAAAGATGATTCAGATATTTTTAGAATAAGTAAAAAAGATGATTTTAAAGTTTATTCAGTTACTGAATTATTATTACCAGAACAAATAAAAAGAGATTCTATTCCTAATTCAAATTATAACAAAAAAAAATATATTCCTAATTTAAATTATTTAAAAAAAATGGTAATTAGAAGAAAACCAAAAAATATTGAAAAAGTTGAAAGGAAAAGATATCATCATTCTTTAAATTATTTGAAAAAATTGTCTCATTGTTATTTGGATTATCAAAATAAAATGAATTCTATGGATATAAATCAATCAAAAAAAAATTTGAGAAATATTGAAAATCAAATAAATGGTGTTTTTGATAGAATGAGAGATGAAGTTAAATTTAATCTTAATCTTAAGAAAGATAATTTTTATGAAACATAAAGTAATATTATTATTATATTTATAAAAATAAATGCTATTTAATTTCAAAAATAAATAATTTAATATATTATATACATGAAGAAAAGAATAATTTATCAAAAATCAGTTTTTAATTTTGTAATTAAACCAGAAATCTTTGAAAAATTATTTTCATTTTTTTCATTATCAGAAGTATTTGTTTTAAAAATTTTCTTTTTATTTAAATTTATTGATGATTCTGATTTACCAATTTCATCATTTAATAAATTATCTTTAGAATATAGATTAATATAATTATTAATTGTTATAGTTTTTATATTTTTATTTTCTTTTTCATCATTCTTATTTTTATCATAACTCAAATTAATTCCATATTCATATTCACATAATTTACTTTGAATTTTTATATAAGTAGAATTAGTTAAATTAACTGAATTTGAATTAACTAAAGGAGGTTGATATAATTCAAATTTACTTAATCTAATAAAAAAATTAGTCCAAGTTTCATTTGGATCAGGTAATTTTCCTATAAATTGTGTACTTCTTTTTCTTTTTGGTGCAAAAGATGGAGTTTTATTATATGGTATTTTATTAATTAAATTATTATAAAAGTTATCTATGTCAAATAATGGATATTCTAATCTTTTATTTAAACTTTTATATTCTTGTATATTTTTATCAATTTTTAAAGTTGTATTTTCAATTAAGTAAATACTAACTTCATAATTTCCTCTTATTATTGCAATATCTAAACAATTTAAATTATTGTTATTTTCATTTACAAAATTTATATTTTGTTGTTCTAATAATATTTTTACAATCTTAATATAATTATATTTACAAGCTGTTATTAAAGGAGTATCATTATTTTGTTCTTCTGGAATATTAAAATTGTTTCCTAAGTCAATTAATAATTTTAAACAATTTGGACTATCATAAATTGAACATAATTGAATTAATGTTCTTTTATTATGGGTAAAAATTTGGTTTTTTTCAATATTATTATTTAATATTATTTCTTTTAATTTATTGGGATCATCTTGTCTTAAAGAAATTAATATTTCTTCCTCCAAATTTTTAAAGATATTTCCCATTTGATATATTTTAAATATATTTATATTTTTTAAATATTCTTTTTTAAGTCAATTATAATTTTTTGATTTAATAAATATAAAAAAATGAAAAAATTTAAATTTTAAAAAATGAAAATGTCAAATATTCAAAATCAAAAAAATATAAATATAAGTAATATTGAAAGTTCAAATAATGATAAAAATATTTTTTCATTAAATGATTCTTTAGAAGAAGTAAATGAAGATGATAATAATTTAGAATATACAAAAAGTAATGTAAGGTCAGAATCAAAGTCTTATAGAGTTAGTGATTTACCTCTCATGGATAATTATGATAATTTTAATATGAAAAATGAGCCACAGAATAATTTATTAGAAGATGAAAAAAAATCAATAAATAATAATATTAATGATAAAAATGAAATTGATGAAATGTATAAACAATTAATATTAAATAAAAGAATGAATATGACAAATAAATATAATATTCATTATAATTCTCAAAGTAATAATAATATTAATTCAGAAATTTTCAATTATAATAATAATAATAATAATAATGAAAGTATAAAAATTCCACAAAGAAGTAATACAAATATAAATAATGAATATAATATAGATAATAATAACATTGAAAATGAAAATAAAAAAAATATAAATGTGACAAATATTCATAATTTTAATAATACCACTTTTTCTACTCAAAGTCAAACAGGAAGTAGAAGTGGGAAGAAAATTAATAAAAATATAAATTATAATAATAAATTAATAAGTGAATTTATAATAAATGATTCTTTATCTCAAAGAAATAATTATATAGGAATAAGTGATATAAATGATAATACAGAAGAAAACAGAGAATATTTAAAAAATTGGTTAAAAAATATAGATTTATTTCAATATTATAATAATTTCGTTGAAAATGATGTTTATGATATTCATAAATTAGTTCAATTAATGAAATCTTATGAAACTAAATTAAAATATGATGATATTGAAGGTTTATTAGGAATAAAAAAGCCAGGACATATTTTTAGAATATTAATTAAATTAGAAATTGATTCTGGATTAATTGATAGTAATATAGTTAAATTTATGATTAAAAAAAATATAAAAGAAAATGAAAAAAATATTCAAATTTCAATTAGTAATGCTTATGATTGTGGTTGTTTTAAAAAAAATAAAATTCCAGTTCAAAAAAATGAATTAAGAACTTTTTTAAAAAGAAAAAATTTAATGAAATTTTATCAAAATTTCTATCATAATGGTTTTGAATTAATAGAATTTGTTTTAATTCAAATGTATAGTTCATTTCCAATTAATGATGATACTTTAGAAAATTGTTTTCATATTTATGATGAAAATGATAGAATTAAAGTTTTAAAAAGTATTGTAAATGAAATGAAAAAAATTAATATTTTTGTCAATACAAAAGAATATGTTAGTACTCCTGATAAAGATAAAATTAAATATGAAAATGTTCAATTAGAAGATTCTGATAATGAAAATTTTGATGATAATTTAGATATTGAAAATTGTAATGCTTGTTTTATTTTTTGAAATAAATATTTTTTTAATTTTTAATATTTTTTTTATAAATTTAATATAAAAAATATATAATTTTTTTAAATTAATTATTATTTAATTAATATATTAGAAACGTTATTTAAATTTTAATGGATAATAAAGGTTCAAATTTAAAAAATAGATTTGAATATGAATTAAAAAGAAAATTATCAACAAAAGCAAAAAGATCAACATCAGAAGAGACTTTATTAATAAATGCTTTTAAATTTTTTGATATAAATAAAACAGGAAAAGCTTCAAAATCAGATTTTTTTAAAGTAATTGATAGAATAAGTTTAATAGGTTTTTCTGAAAATGATTTAGAAATTCTTTTTTCAAATTATGATCCAAATAAATCAGGTTATATAGATTATGAAAATTTTACTCATTATTTATATAATGATACTCAATATAATCCTCTTCCTAATAATAATATTGATATATCTGATTTTAAACAAGAAAATAATTCTAATGAAATTGAAAATATTCCTTTTCAACAAATTCAAGTTGATAATCCTATTAATCTTCAAGAAAATAATATGTATGATAATACTAATAATATGTTTAAAGAAAGACAAAATAATTTTTATCAAAATGAACCAAATAATAATAATATTTTATTATATCAACAACAAGAACAAAATCAGAATTTAAATTATCAAAATTTAAATAATCAAAATAATAAATTAAATGAATATGAACCAGGAAATTTTAAAAAATATTTCCAATCACTTTTAACATTATTTCAACATAAAATTAATATAAATAATGGAATGACTTATTATACTTTTGCATCTAAATTAAAATCAAAAGAAGATAGATTACGTAAAATAATAACATTTGAAGATTTTTCTCAATCAATTCAAGAAACAAATATTAATATTGATATAAATTCTATTTTTGATTTTTATAATTCTTTAGATTTATGTGATTTAAATGGAATTTCCACAGATGAAATATTAAGAATTATAAGAGGAAATTTATCAGATGAAAGAAAAATGAAAATAATTGATGCATTTGCAAGAATAGATTCAAATAGAAAAGGATTTACTGAAATAACTTATTTAAAAAGTTTATATAATACAAAAGAACATCCTGAAGTTAAAATGGGAAGAAAAAATGAAAATGAAATTTTTGGAGAATTTGTTTATACTTTTGATATATTTATAAATTATAAAGAAAAAACTAGTGAATGTTCTTTTGAAGATTTTATTGAATATTATACTGGAATTAGTGCTTCTATTGAAAATAATCAATATTTTAATGATATGATTGATGGTGTTTGGAATTTAAAAAATGCAGGAGATAAATATAATAATAATTTTAATAATAATTTAAATCAATTTAATTTTGTACAAACTAATAAAAATACTAGTTTTACAATACCTGAACAAGTTACTTTTAATATTGGAAATACTAATGTTATTGATAATAGTTTAAATAATAATAATATTGATAATAATAATAAAACTCCATATCAAAATTATAATAAAACTCCTTATCAAATTCAAAATCAAAATATAAATTATAATAAAACCCCATATCAAAATCAAAATCAAACTCCTCAAAAAGAAAATAATTATACTCCAAATTTAAATAGAAATACTTTAAGAAATACATATTCATCAAGATCAAATAGAAGAAATTATAATTTATTAACTGGAGAAGATTACCCAGAAACAAATAATAATATAATTAATAATAACAATAATAATAATAACAATAATAATAATAATAATAATATAATTTATACACCTTCATTTGACCAAAATCAATTCTCTCAAACTCAAAGACTTCAAGAAACTCAAAATTCAGATTTTCAAAGAAATATAAATTTAAATAATAATTCAGATGCAAATAATGCAATAAATAAATTACGTAATTATTTTCTTCAATTAGGTTCAAAAAGTATATTTAATTTAGAAAAAATGTTTGTAATGTATGATTCAGATCATACAGGAAGAATAGATTTTCAATCTTTAGAATCAATATTTCAAAATTATAGATTATCACTTTCTTCAACAGAAGTATTATCAATTTTTAAAATGTTAGATACAAATAATTCAGGAAAAATATCATATGATGATTTAATAAAAATAATAATAGGAACAATGAATAATGATAGATTAAATTTAATTAAAAATATATTTAATTTTCTTGGTCCAAATAGTAATAATTGTATTCATTTTGCAGATATTAAACAAAAATTTATTGCTTCAAGACATCCAGAAGCTTATTTTGGAAGTAAAACTAAAGATCAAATATATAATGAATTTGTTGATAATTTAGAAATATTTAAAAAATATAGTTTAACTTCTAGTTTAAGTTCTCCAGCTTGGATTAATTTACAAGATTTTATTAATTTTTATATTCAAATTAGTTTTGGAATTAATGATGATAATTATTTTAATAATTTAGTTTCTAGTGTTTGGGGATATAATTTACAAAATAATTTTAGAAATAATAATCAAAATAATAGAATGATGCAAATTGGAAATCAAATATTACAAAATTATAATAAAGGCTATTAAATTATTTTTTAATATTATATTATTTTTTTGAATTTTACATTTAAATTTTTTTTTTTCATTCAATATTCAATAAAATAAATTAAAATAATAAATGGAGAAAAATAGAGAAAAATTAAAAAGAAAAAAAATAGCATCTTCCTTTTCAAAAACAAAAAGTTCTTTTAATGAAAAAAACAACAATAAAATAATAAACACAAAATTTCAAACTCCAATAAAAAAAACATCAAGAAATAAAATAATTACATCAATGTCAAGTTATAGAGAACAAACAGAACGTTTAGCAAAGAAGTTAATGTCAAATAATAAAGACTCAATAAATAAAAAAAAATTAATTCTTTCTTTAGAACAAGAATTAGATTTTTATAAAAGAGAAAATTATTCTTATAGAAGTAATAAAGAAAATACAGAAAATAAAAAAGATATTTCAAAAAGATATGTTACTGAAATAGATAAATTTAAAAAAACTGTTGAAGATGATTTAAAAGATTTTGTAACAACTTTAAATAATTATGAAAAAAAAAAGGAAGAAATAAAACAAGAAAGAGAATATTTAATTAAAGCTGCAGAGTTATTAATAAAAAATAAATTAAAAGAACAAAAAATGTTAGAAGATAAATTAAAAGAATTAAATCAAAAAATAAATCAAAATGATTTAATTAATGAAAGATTAATTAATATATTTCGTGATTTAAATAAACAAGTAAATGGAGAAAATATAGATTATAAACAAATAGAAAAAGAATATACAATGAAATATTATACATTATTAGATAAATATAAAAAATTACAAAAAATGTATGAATATTATAGTAATATTCAAGAAAAAACAGAAAGAAATTTAATTGAAGAAGATATTTTAAATAGAGAAAATGAAATAAGTAATAGAGAAATTGATGTAAGATTAAAAGATAAAGAAATTAAAGAAGAATATTTAAAAAGTGTTGTTGATGATATTAGAGAAAAAATGATTCAAGTTAAAGAAGCTCAAGAAGAAGATCTTAAAGAAAAAGAAAGAATAAGATTTTTAGGAAGAGCTCTTCATGGAAGATTAAAAGGATTAAAAGAAATTAATGAAAAAATTAAGAAAAAAGAATTAGAAAGAAAAAAAAAAGGAAAATGATGATTTAAATTATATTTATAATTTTTTTTTTGATTATTATTTAATTTTTTTATATATATTAGATGATAAAAGTATTAAAATAATATAATTAAAAAATTAGGCTTATTTAATAAACAATAAAATTTTTATATAAAATATTTTTATATATAAAAACAAATTTAATCTAAGATGTAAAATTATTTAAAAGAAATATTTTTTCATAAAATTTTTTACAAAGCGGAAAAAAAAAGGGAATTATAATTCAATTTTAACTAATGAAATGAGAATAATTGACAATTTTTTAAATTTTCAAAAAATTATTTTTATTCTTCTCATTTTAATTTATATTTAAATATTTTTTTTCTTTTTAATAATTAAAAAAATTATTTGGATTCTAGTAAAATTAATTAGAATATTTATACATAAATTATATATAAAAAAAATTTTGTTATTAATAAGTTTTTATAATTATAATAATTAAAAGAAAAAATTTGAGATTATAAAATACTTTATTTTTATTTTTGCTAAAATTTAACATACTGTAAACCACTTAATTATTTTCCTTCCTTTTTTTAAT
>JAJJKW010000541.1:0-19407 GCA_023805745.1 Isotricha sp. YL-2021b | reverse complement strand
TTGATTTTCAATAGTTAAATAAAATTTATTATTTTTATTTGAAATAATTTGATATGATTTAGATGATTTAACCATTGATATTGGTGTTGGTAATTTCATATTTTGAAAAATACATTTATTTTAAATAATTATTTAAAAAACTATTTTAGATGGTAGATTTATATTTTTTGTTCAGAAAAATGATATATATTCTTCCTTTTCCTCACTTAACACTCTATTTATTTATTATATTTATAAAATCTTTTTAATTAATTTATTATTTTTTAATATTTACATTATTCTTTAAAATTTTACTTTAATAATTTTTTATAAATATTTCAAAAGTTATTGTAATTAATTATTTTTATTAATCTACTAAATTTTATTATTTCTATGATGATATTAATTATTTTTTTTAATTTTATATTCAAAACCATATCTGAAAAAATAATAATAGGAAAAAATAATCATAATAATTCAGAAAATAATCCCTTTTATTAATTTCTCAAAAAATTTTTTTGGATAATAGCACATAATATAAATTTTATAGGGAAAAAAAATAAAATATATTCTTAATATAATGGACCTATAAAAATTAAAAGGATTTTAAATTGTTATAAAAAAATATATATAAATAAAATTCTAAATTTATTATTCTAAATTATTTATAAATCCATCATAAAGCGAATAATTATCTGATATTGTTTGTTTAAAAAATATTTCTTTATACAAATTTCTTCTTAGTTTCCACTTTATTTAACATTTATTCATTAATAAAATTTGGAATTGTAATGGAAATAAAAAAGTTAAAGATTAAATTATGACTCCAATGTTTTTTTGAATTTATAATTAATTTTTTTTTAATAATTAGAATTAAACAATTAATTTATATAAAATAAAGAGAATAATCAATTTTTTTAAAGATATATTATTTTTTCATTTCAATTTACAATTATTATGTATTTTTGAATTATTAAATAAAAATATTAACTCCTTGATTTATAAATATAAATAATTTTCAAAGAAACAATGAAAAATAATTTTTCCAAATAAAATAAATTTATTTCTAAAATTCTTCAATTCCAAAAGGAATATTAAAAGAACAAATAACAGTATCAAAATTAAAAAATTTATTATATTTTTCAGTATTATTTTTATTTAATTCATAATCATCATTAATAGCTTTAGAATCAGCAACAATAAATTTAGCATTATTACTAATACCATAATCATTCCAATTATTTCTTGTACTAAATAATTCATTACTATTATCATCTAATTCAATAGCTTGAATATTATTACAAAACCAATTATTATTAGAATAAATTTCTTTTTGAATTCCTTTTTTAGTTATTATATTACCTGAACAAATACATCCAATTTTTGTTTCTTGATTTTCTTCTGGTGGTCTTTTTCTCCTTGATAATATAATATTAATTATATCATTTTCTTGAACTTCTGTTATTAAAGTTACTTTATCAAAAAAAATTCCACTTTCTGATATAATTTCATTTCCATCACTTGTTATTTGATTTATATAATCTTGACAATAACATTTTAAAGTTAATTCATAAGGTTCATGATGATATTTTGGATTTTGAAATGTTAATAATAATAAATAAAGAAATATTATTTTTGTTATCATTCAAATTGTTTTTTTGAATAAATTTATTTAAAAAATATATTAATTTAAATAAAAAAAATTTTTTTTTTATCTAAAAAAAAAACAATTTTAATGTTTAAATTTAATAACAATACAACTCATATTATCACATCCAATACCCATTTCATTCATTTTATCTTTAGCAAGAATACTATCCATCATATCTTCTATAATAGAAGAAATATTTTTATATTTTTTTTTTTCAAAACCATTTTTAACATAATCACAAGCTTGTTGATTACTTAAACAATCCCAAATTCCATCACAACCAATAATAATAAAATCACAATTATCATCAATTTTTTCAATATTAATATCAGGAAAAGCAGAAATCATTTGTTCTTGAGGGCTTAAATTTTTATTTTGTTTATATTCTAAATCTCCTAAACTTCTACTTAAATTTAAATTACCTTTTATTCTACCTTCACTTACCCATCCATTTGCTTTATATATTCTATTTTTTTCTATAGATAAATCTGGTTTATGATCTAATGACATTTGATATGCTTTTCCTTTTTTACATAATACTACTCTTGAATCTCCTGAATTTGCAAAATATATTTTTTTATTTATTTCATCTATTATACATATACATGATGTACATCCTGTCATTTGTGCTATATCATAATTTTCAGATGATTTTTGATCAAAATATTTTATATATTCATTTTGTTCACTTGATAATTTATTTTTCTTATTTTGTTCTTCATCTTCTTTTTTAGATTTTTTAGAATATTCTTTTAATTCTTTTTTACCATTTTCTGTAGTTAATAATTCATCTATTTTTAAAAAAGTTTCTTCTAAGGATTTTTTTATATTATCTTGATTTGTATTTTTATTTTTTAAAAATTCTTTTACAAAATGATTCTTTGCAAATTGACTTACTTCTTTTCCGCCATGACCATCAAATACTCCAAATATATCAAATTTATTATTATTATTTAATGATGTTATATGTGCATCTTCCATTCTATAACGCCATCCTTGCATTGCTGATGCTCCATATTGAATATATGAATTTTCATCATCTGAACTTTCTTTTTCTTTATTTGGTTTACTTAAGAAATCACCCATTTTATTTTTTTATTTTTTTTAAAAAAAATAATTATTTTTTTTAAAAAGATTAAAGATTTTTTAAAGGTTTTTTTTTTTCTTTATTTTATTTTTTGTTTGTTTTTTTTTATTGAGTTTTTTTTTAATTGTTTTTTTTTTTTTCTTGGTTAAAGATTTTTTTTAGGGATATTTAGATAATTTTGATATTAAAAAATAAGATGTATTCATAATATTTTCTAAATAAGATATGTTTATTATATAATATTTAATAATAATTAAATAATATCAATCATTAATTGATTCAAAAATTTAAAGAAAATATTATTAAAATTACTCTCATTTTTAAAAGTATCTTTTGGAATTTTAATATTTAAATAATTTGAAGATTTTTTTTCAAAAGATTCAATACCCAAAATTTTTATATTTAATTAGTTATTAACATTAATTCCTTCTTAATTTATCATAACAATATCTGAAATTATTTTTATTAATAGATAAAACAATATTTCCATGATTACCATAAAATTTTTCTTTATTTTAAATAAATCTTTGAATTTCAATATTATTATTATTTATTATGTTGAATAGAATTCCAATAACAATATTTGAAAATTTTGCAAAAAAAAATACATCAGTTTCAAAACTATTATATTGAATTCATTCATCATCTTTAACATAAGAATTAAATTTATTATTAAAAATAGTAATTTATTTTGAAAAATATTTCTTTCCTCAATTATAGAGTTATGTCTATATCCACTTATTGATATAATTGACCATTATTTTCTAGTATTTTGTTATATTTTCATTACTCCAAATATTACTTTCATAAAAAATTCCTTTTGAATTTAAATAGTCATTAACACAATTGGGTAATTTATTATATTTTTATTTTCTGTTTATTGAACTTTCTTTTTATTCTTTTTTCCAATTTTAATTTAATTATATGTTATTTATGTTCGATAATTACTTTACCAGTTTATAAATAATAATTATTTATTACTTTATGAGAATTTGGTTTTTATTTTATTATTGATTCAACTAATTTGTAATCTTCTTCTATTCGATTTTTTGTTATTATAAAATTTCCGTCCCAATAATGATTATTTCACATAATATAATTTAATATTACTTTTTCTTTTTCATTTTTTTGATAAACTTCATTAAATATTTTCATCCATGTTTTATATCATATTCTATATTTTCATTTCCAAATTTAATGCAAAAATGAATATTTTAATTTTCATTTTATTAATATATTCCTTTTTTTGTTTTAAATGTTTTAAAAACTTTTATTTTAAATCTTATCTGTTTTAATTTTATTTATTTTGTTTTATCTTTTTTGTTTCTTATGGAATTATTTGAGAATCACTTATTATTCTTATTCATAAATTGTTTCCATTTCCCTTATCTCTTTTTTTTTAATCATAAGAAATATATTCTTCTGAATTTGCCATATAATAATATATTAAAAATTAAAAAAATATTATTATATTTATTTCTTTCATCTTTCCAAATGAGAAAATGTCTTATTCAAGAAAAACTTAATAAAATCCCTAGATTCAACTATTTAAGTATTTTTGATAAATCAGAAAGTTTTGAATTATTGTCTGAAAAAAATTTCTTTCCAGAAAATCAAAAGAAGAGAGAAAAAAAAAGAACAAATGGAAATAATCGAAAAAGAATTAAACATTAAATCTGAAATTGAAAGAATAAGAAAATATAATTTAAAAAATATATTAGAAAAGGTAAATTAAATCATAATATCAAGAAATAAAAAATTGGAAAAACATTTGATACAAAAGATTTTAAAGATATTGTAAAAAAATCAATAACAATAAAAGAATATATTGAAAAATTAATAAAAATAATCAAATAATACAAAAAATTAGATTCACATTAGATTGAAAAAAGAAGATAATAAATAAAAAAACAACAAATAGTAAAAGAAACAACTGAAGAAATATATGAACATTTTGGTAAAAAAGCAAAAATAATCAAAAAAAGATAAATTTATAGTAGAAAAAGATGAAAATAAATTTGAAAAAATTAAAATAGAAATTGAAAAAAATATAAAAGAATCAAAAAATTACGTTCTTTAAAGGAAAATATAAAAATAAGTTTAAATGATAAATTTTCATTAGGACCAGAAAGATTAAGAAAAGAAAAAGAAATAAGAGAAAAAAATGAATTAATAAATTCTTTAAATAGAATTATAAAAATAGATAAATTTTCATAGAAAAATCTAAAAAAATAATAAATTCTAAATTTTTAAAAAAGTTATAATTAATCTAAAAATTTAAATAACTGAAATTTATATTTTGTTTGTTTAATTTATAAATTATATTAAAAGATATTGTTTTCAATTAATACAAAAAAGAAAGAATTGTAAAATTAAAAATTTAAATTACCGGATTTAAAGAAAAAAATTTAATAAAATAATAACAAAAAATTAATTTAACTATATCATAAACGGAAATTTTTTTTTTCAATAAAAAAATGTTTAAATAAAATCATAAAATGGAAAAACCATTTATTGATTTAAACAGATCAGCAAAAACAGAGATAAATACATCAACAAAAGAATCAGAAAAAGAACAAGAAAAATCAATATGTGCAAAAAAACTTCATATAAAAAATCTTCTTTATATTTCTCCTATAAATTCAAGAATAATTTCATCAATTGCATTAAATCTTCAAGAAATTATTGATGAAAATTTAATGAATATTAAATATTCATATAAAAAAGATGATCCATTTTATAGTTTTCATCTTCCATTAATTTCATTAGAATCTTATTTAAAAAGAATTTTTTATTTTAGTAAAATAGATATTTCAACTTTAATCATTGCAATAATATATATTGATACTTTTTGTGATAATAATAGATATATTCTTTGTATTAATAATATTCATAGAATTTTAATGGCAAGTTGTGTTTTAAGTATTAAATTTAATGAAGATTTTTCTTTTGGAAATGATTATTATGCTCAAATGTCTAATTTTTCTCTTGATTTATTAAATAGATTAGAATATGAATTTTATATTATGATGAATTTTAAATTAATTGTTAATGAAGAAATTTATCGAAAATATTATGCTTATTTTACTAGAGATTAATTTAGAAAACTTTAATGTTTTCAAATGTTTTATTATTTAAAAGAACTTGTTTTTAATTTAATATAATATATATTTAAAAATTATACTTTTCAGAAAAAAAATTTAAAAAATTTAAATATTAATACTAAAAGATAATTATTTTTAGGTGTTGTATAAATTATTTATAAAGTAAATCTAGAATTTAAAATAAATAAACTTGATTTTACTTTTATTTTCAAATTTTAAAATGAAATTAAAAATTTAATTGTTTTTTCCTTTTTTCAAGAATTAAAAAACACCTCTTTAAATTATTAATTTTATAAGTTATTTAATAATTTATAAATTTTAAATTTAAACTGAGAAATAAATTAATTAAAATATTTGAATATTTGAAAAAATGAATGAAAATGATAAAATTGAAAATTTTGAATTTGAAAATGAAGAGAAAAAAATAATAATAAATGAAAATAGACTATATAATTTAAATATATATAAAGAGATATATAAAGAAATAACTAATAATTATAATAAAGAATATGATATAAATATTGATAAAATAAAAATCGAAGAAATCAATAATTACAATACTTTAATAAAAAATTTAAAAATTATAATGGATACATTGATAAATAAAATAATAGAAAGAGATAATAAACAAATTAAAAAAAGTTTATTAAATTTGGAACAAGGAAAAAGATATCTTATTCAACAAAATTTTTTAAAAAAAACAAAAATTGATATGTTAGAAAATGAAATTGCCGCTTATATGGAAATGGAAGATGAATTTGAAGAAATGAAAATAAAATTTAAATATGATGATGGAGAATTTTTAAAAAATGAAAAAAAAGAAAATGAAATATTAATATTAAGAGCAGAAAATTCAAATTTAAAAAAAATAATTGAAAAATATGAAAAAACAATAGAAGAAAATGAAGAAAAATTAAATAAACTTCAAAAAAAAATTAAAGAATTAGAAAATACAAAAGATTCAACTTTATCATCTGAAAAAGAAAATAAATCTTCAAATATATCAAAATCAAAAGAAAATTATACAATTAAACAATTATCTTCAATAACAAGAAGAATTAATAATTATAGTCAAAGAAATATAAATGAAAATTATTCAAAAGATATGAATAATAAAAATAGTCATCATCATAATAATAAAAGTGCTTCTGTTTCAATTAATAATAAGAATAAAGTAAAGAAAAAAAATAAAAGTCAAAAACATAAAAAAAAATCTAATATTGTTTTAAATATGAAACAAGTTAGACAATGTCAAAAATCAAAATGTAATTTAATAGGAAGTCCATTTAATAAATCTTTTAATAATTTAATTAAATCTCCTTTAAGTTCAACTTTATCTAAACATTCAAATAATATTAGTAATATTAATAATGTAAATATTAATTATATTGAAAATAATTGTAATAATAATAATAATAATGATATTACTAAATCAAATAAAAAAAGTAATATTACAAATCCAAATAATTCAAAAATTAAAATTCCATTTAATAAAGAAGATTTAATTCTTTTAAGATATAAAAATAGAATAAAATCTCCTACTTATAGTAGTAAAAGTCAAAATAATAGTAATATTTTATATAATATTATTAATAATTTTCCATCGACAAGTAGAAGTAAATATAAACAAAGAATTATGGATGCATATATACATCATAATAGTAGTTTATCAAAAAGAGATTCTAGTTTAAGTGCAAATAATTCAACTTTAAATGGAAAATCTTTAAAAAAAAAGTAAATATAAATTAAATATTTATTTATTTTATTTATTTTTTTGGTTTATTTTTTAAAATATTTTTTTTGAATTATAAAATAAAATGTCAGAAACACCTTTAATTCAAACAATTGAAAAAAATGGTATGTTAAATTTAACAAAAACTTATTTACAAAATAAACTTCTTGATACTTTAAAAAGTCAAAGTACTACTTCTTCTTCTTTAATAAAAACTGTATCAATAAATAAAAATTCAAATATATATTCTTTATTACGTTTAAGTTATAGTATTATATTAGATTTTTTATCTAAAATGAATTTATCTTATTCAGTTTCATCATTTAATAATGAAGCAAAAGATCTTCTTTATAATACAAATCTTCCTTATAGTGAAAATGAAATAATAAATTTTTTAAAAATTAATTCTTTAGAATTTAAAAATGAAAAAAATAATATTTTATTAGAAAGTAAAGATTTTATGGCTTTTAATTCATATAATTTTTGCTCTACTTTTCTTTATTATTTAATAAAAAAAAATACTTCTTTTTTTAAAAATGAAGATTCATCTCAAACTGATATTAATTTATTAACAAATCCAATTGAAAAATCTAATTCTTTTAATGGGAAAATTATAAAAAATGATTTTTCAAATATTAATGAAAAATTAAAAGAAATAGAAGAAAAAAATAATAAAAAATTAAATTTAGATAAAATTTTTTCTTCTCAATTAACTGAAAATAAATTTATGAAATATAAAGAAGAATGTGATAAAAGATATGAAGAACAATTAAAAAATGAAGTTAATAGAATTCAAGTTAATGAAATAAGTAAAATTAGAATAGAAGAAAATAAAAAATATAATGAAAAAATATTAAAATTAAGAGAAGAAATTGAAAATGAATTTAAAGAAAGAGAAGAAAGATTAAAAAAAGAATTAAATGAATTAAAAGAAAGAGAATTACAATTAGAAAAAGATTATGAATTAAAATTAAATGATGATAGAAGAAAAATTGAAGAACAAATTAATCATCTTAATAATAAAGAAAATTTAATGAATAATAAAGTTAAAAATGAATTAGATGATATTAAAAATCAAAAAGATAGTTTAAAACTTAAAGAAAAAGAACTTAATATTTTAAAAGAAAATCAAGATTCAAATATGAAAATTGAAATTAATAAAATTAAAAATGATTATGAATTAAAATTAAATATAGAAAAAGAAAAATTAAATAAAGAAAAAGAGAAATTAAATAATGAAAGAATGCTATATAAAAATATGTCAGATCAAAGAAAAGATGATTATATTTATATAAAAGATGATACAAATAATGATGAAAATGATGAAATTAAAAATAATGAATTAAAGAGTGAAATTAATGATTTGAAAAAAGATATTGATGATATAAAAAATCAATATTCAAAAACAATAAATGAAAATACAGAATTAAAAGATAGATTAGAAAAAATAAATAGAAATCTTCCAATATATAAAAATTATGATAATCCAAATAAATCAATAATATTAAAAGAATCAATTGATAAATCGAATTTAAATAATATAAATAATAATATGCCTTTTGAATATAAACAAATGATGGAAAAAAATAATAATGAAATAAAAACTTTAAAACAAACATTAAAAGAATTACAAAAAGACATTAAAAAAAATAAAGATAATAAAATAAATAATGAAAGTTCTATTAATAATAGTTTATATAATTCTGGAAAAATTCAAAATTTAAATCAAACAATGCCAATTCAGAAACCAGATATATTAAATAAAAAAATTAATGAAAGACATAATAAAAAAACAAATAATAATCAAAAAATAATTTCAAAAAATTTAAATTCAAATTTAGCAAAAAAATTATCTGGATATAAAGATAGAAGAAAAGTTTTAGATGATTTAGAACAAGAACAATATAAATTAAATTATGAATTAAGAACTCAATTTAAACATTTAGTTAATGATAATGTTCCTGTTGTTATTCTTAATAAAGAAACAATAGATAAAATGAAAGAAAATAATACTTATAATAATTTAATTTATAAAAATTTAGAAGGAGATGAAATTAAATATAAAGATACTTTAGGAAATAATTATAGAATTCCAAAAAAAGAAGAACAAAATAGAGATATTATTATAATAAATCAAGAAAATAATCAAAAAGATTATGAACAAAATTATAAAAAAATTGAAAATGATTATATTAATTCAATAATAAACAATGGAAAAATATCTCAATCAATATATCTTGATGATATAAAAAAATCAAATATAGAAAATGAAAATTTAAATACTTCAGAAAATAAATTTACTCCAATTTACAGAGAAAAAAATAGTACTGAAATTAATAATACAAGATATAGTAATATTAATAATAATAATGAAAATAATAATATAAAAAAAGATAATTTAATAGGAAGTATTAGAAATTTACAATCAGAAAATCAAATTAAAAGTAACGATAATTTTATTAATGAAAATAATACAAATGAATCAATAGAAATCAAAAATAATAATATAAATAAAAATATAGAAATAGATAATCCTTCTTCAATGAGTGGAATTGGAGGAATATTAAATCAGAATAATAATAAAAAGAATAATAATGATAATTATATAAAAAAACCTTCAAGTAGTTCAATTCAAGAAGAAATAGAAGAAAATATAGAAAATTCTAAAATAAAAGAAAATAAAAGTATAAATAAATTTCAAAATATTAATTATGAAACAAATGATAATAAAGATGAAAAAGATGAAAATGAAGAAATTGAAGAATATAATGATTTTGAATATGATGATATAAGTGGAAATTTTGATAAAAAACCTGATAATAATAATGATAAAAAAATAGGAAGTAATAATAAAGGAAGTATTGCAAATTTAAGTGGAATAATGAAAAATAGTATAAAAGATAGTTTAACTGGAACTCATGTTGAAAAATTAATTCCAAATAAAAAAAATAGTAGTGAAATAGAAGAAAATATAGGAAATGAAAGTTTAAGTTATAATGATTTTGAAACTTCAAATAATTTAAAGAAAAAAGGTATTACTGGAAATAATTCTATTAATCAAGTTAATACTATAAGTGAAAGTGAAATTAAAGAAGAAATTAATAATAGTGAAGATAGTGGTTTTTAATATATTAAATAAATTTTTTTTAAATTTAATATTAAAAAAATAATAAAACTATGAATAAAAAAGTATATAAAAAAGAAAATAAAATATCATAATAAAAATAAAAAAAATAAATTATTTAAAAAAAATTAAAAAAAAAAAAAAACAAATTATAATTTATTTATAAAAAGTAACTTACAAATATAAATAAATTTAAATTTTTGTTTAAAAATTATTATTTAGTATCATAACCAAATCTAAAAATCATAAAATAAATTTCATCCATTCTAAAAAATAACATATTAGATTTATCAAAACTAATCCAAGCACCAAAATCGCTTCCAACAACAACATTCCAAATTTCTTCATTTTCTTCTTCTAAACTTAATTTAATTTTTTTAGCTAAAATTTTAAAATAAGAAAAATTATTTTCTAAAGTTGTTTTCATTGCATCTCTTGTTTTTTCTATACATTTACTTTTTAATTCTGGATTCATATTACAAAATTCTATTTCTGCTTTTATTTCATCTATTTCTTTATCTCCTCTTCTTATTTCTTGCATAAATTTTGTGTTTGTTTTTCCTGAAGTCATTTTTTTTTTATAAAATATTATTTTTTTATATTTTCTTTTAATTTATATTTTATTCTTTTAATATATATTAAAAAAAATTAAATATTTAATTAAAAAATTACTTCTTTTTTTCAATCTTAATACTGATCAGAATTCAAGTAAAGTAATATTTAAGAAAGGTAAATTTTAGTTAAATTAAATAATAATGTCTACTAATATTCAGCAATTAAATGATAATATTTTATCAAATAAAAATCCAAAAAGAACTATTTCTTCAAAAATAGTATATGTGAAAAAATCTAATTCAAAAAATAAAAATAAAGTATCAAATAATACAATGAGATTAGAAAATAAAGCAAAATCAAAAATTCCTCTTCAAACAATAAATGAAAATGATAAAAATGAATATAATATAAAAAGAAAATTATTTGAAAAAGAAGAACATAATGAAAAAAATAATGAAAAAGAAACATCAAATCCATTTTCTTTAGATTTAAAAAAAGAAAAAGAAGAAAAGAAAGAAATAAATATATGTATGGAAAATTTATTAATAAATATATCTTTAAAAGAAAAGAATAAATTTACAAAGGAAGAATATAGAGAAATGTTTACAAAAAAAATAAGAGATGAATATTCAAATTCAATAATAAATTCATTATTAATTGATGAAGAAATAAATGAAAATTATTTATCAAATCATAAAATAACAGAAAGAATGAGAACAAGAATGATAGATTGGATGATAGAAGTATTATCAAATTATCATTGTGATGAAAGTACTTATTTTGAAAGTGTAAATTTAATGGATAGATATTTTAAAATATGTGAAATTAAAAAAAAAATTTTACAACCTGCAGAATTACATTTAATTGGAGTTACTTGTATGTTTATTGCAAGTAAATATCAAGATATTTATCCTTTAAGATTAAAAATTATGCATGAAAAAATTGCTCATAAAAAATTAAGTACTGATGAAATTAAAAAAAAAGAAGATGAAATTACTAGATTTTTAAATTATTCTATTGGAAAACCTACAATGTGGGATTTTATTAATTTTTTCATTGAAGAAATTTTCTTTGTTAATTCTAATAATTATCATATTAAAAGTAATGTTCTTTTAGAAAATTATAATATTATAGAGAAGAAAAAAAATACTTTTGATAAAGAATTTTCTGATATTATTAATAAATTATATACTAAAAATATGATTAATTTATTAAATTATGTTTGTGTTTATTTAGCAAAAATGAATTGTCATGATTATAATTTAATGCAAAAAAAACCAAGTTTACTTGCTGCTTCTACAATTTTTGTTGCTATTAAAATTTGTGAACAAATTAATAAAGAAGATTATATTAATAATTATTTTAATAATAAATTAAGTGAAATTAGTCAAAAAAATGAAAATGAAATTATTAAAGTTGCACAAAAAATTTTATATAATGCTCAAAATTTTGATACTTTATTTAATGGACTTGAAAATCTAAAAAAAGTTCATTTCAATGCTATTATTGAATTAAAAAATACTAAGTAAATTGGGTTTTTTACTTTTTTAAAGAAAATTTTTCTTGATTTTGTTGATTATTGTATATTTTTTGGTTAAATAAATTTAATATTATATATAATTTATTTTTATATTTAATTTTTAATTTTTTTTATAATATTTCATTTTTAAGTTGTTTTTTATTGTTTTAATAAAAAATAATGTTAAGGGTATTATAATATATATTATTATTTTAAATTTATTTACAATTTATTTTTTGAATTATAATAAATTATTTCAATCAATAAGAAAAAAAATATGTATTCTCAAGAATTAAATAATCTTAATGAAAATTTCGAAAATTTAAAATTAACTCCAAACGAACAAAAATTATTTGATTTATTTTTTGAAGATTATGAATATCAATTTGAAAATATTTTAAAAATAACAGAAAATAATTTATTCAATACATTATTTAATCATGTAACATCATTACTTGGAAATACACAATTTTCTAAATATTCAAAATTATCTTTATCAAAAATTCAATCATTACTTCAAACAAAATATTATTTAGAAGATTTAAAAGCATCAAAAAAATTTATAAATTACATCAATTTAAACGAAGATAAAAGTAAAATATTAAATGAATTAGAAATAAAGAATATAATTCCTCATTGTAAAAATTGTAAAAAAATATATCATTCATGTGGTGAAATAATATATTATTCAGAAGAATATGATTATGTAATATGTATTAAATGTAAAGAAATATATTATCCTTCATTAATTCATTTATATTGTAAAGAATGTGAAGAAGAATATTATTCAAATATTATAGAAAAAGAAAATAAAATAGGAGATTTCGAATTAGCAACTTGGGAAAAATATCATTGTAAACCTCAATTAGAAAATAATATGAAATGTCCAAGATGTAATGAAGATTTATATTTTAGTGAAAAAAAAAAAATTTTAAAATGTTTTAATTGTAATTGGAAAAATAAAATTATTAATACATTATGGAAATGTAGTAATTGTAATGAACAATTTAATTCTAATTGTAAAATATATAATAGATTAGAAAATATTAATGAAAAAATTTGTATTAGAAATGCTTTAGTTAATAAAAATTATGCTAAACCAGAAAGTATTTCTTGCTGTAAATTTGATATGAAAAAAATATTATTTAAACATAATATTAATTGTGATGGAAATTTAATATATGGTATATTAAATAAAAAAAAAGTTTTAGTTTGTGATAAATGTTATGATATAAATAAAATAGAAAATTATTCTTGGTTATGTCCAAAATGTAATAAAAATTTTATTGTTATAATTCCAAAAAAAATAAATCATATTAAAGGAAAAAGTGATAGTAATGCAGATAAATTATTAAATAATACAAGAATAAAACAAACAGTTCCAAATTTATTAAGAAAAATAAAAAAAGATTTAAAAATAAATAATAATCATATTTTAATAGATTCAACAGATAGAATATATAAAATAAATATAAGTCCAAATCATTATGAAGAAAAACAAAAAATAAGAAATGTATTTAGAGAACCAATTCCAATTTCTCCTTCTCCAACTAAAAGAAATAATGGAGTTATTAAAAAAAATATTGATTATCAAAAATTATCAAGAAATGTTGATTTAAAAGAATTTTCTTCTTTAAATGATAGTAAAAATAATTTTAAAACTCAAGATTCTATGATTTATAATCACGTAAAAAATCTTAAAAAAGATATTAGAATAAATTCTACTGGAAAAAGAATTTTAAGACCAACTGAATCTTATGGTAATTTAAGAAAAAATAATAGTGGAGTTATAAATTTTAGTTCTTTTAATAAAACTGATAATTCAATACGTAATAATAATATTAATATTAATAATAATAATGTTAATCATAATATTTTACAATATAATAATATAAATAATCATAATATTATAAATCAAATTCCAAGAAGACCAAAAACAAAAAGTATAAATGGAGTAAGAATGAATATGAATAATATAAATTTAAATCTTAATGTTAATATTAATATTAATAATATTTTAAATTCAAGATTACAATTAAATATTGAACCAAAAGAAAATTTTAAACCTGAAGAATATATTATTGATAAATTAGTTGGAGAAGGAAGTTTTGGAAAAACATTTTCAACAACTTGGATAAAAAATAATAAGAAATATGCATTAAAAAAAATGAAATTAACAAAAAAAACAGAAATAGATTGTTTAAAAGAAGAATATAATTTAATAATGAATTTTATAAAAAAAACAGGAAGTAATGGAGTAATAAAAATTTATGGAGATAAAATAGAACAAATAAATGAAAATGAATATATATATTATGTTTTAATGGAATTAGCATTAATAGATTGGGAAAAAGAATTAAATGAAAGAAATAAAATAAAAAAATATTATAAAGAAAATGAATTAATAGAAATAATAAAAAGTTTAGTAAAAACATTTTCTCAATTACAAAGAAATAATATTTGTCATAGAGATATAAAACCACAAAATATATTAATTTGTGAAAATAATTATTATAAAATAGGAGATTTTAGTGAAGCAAAAACAATAAGATTTGGAGAACAAATTCACACAATAAGAGGAACAGAATTATATATGAGTCCAATATTATTTAAAGCTTTAAAAATGAAAAGAAATCAAGTTTTACATAATTCATATAAATCTGATGTTTTTTCTCTTGGAATGTGTATTTTTCAATGTTGTACTTTAACTTATAAAAGTTTATTTAGTATTAGAGAATTAAAAGATATGGATAATTTAAAAGGAATTTTAGTTAGATATTTAATTTCTAGATATTCTTATGATTTTATTGATATTTTATTAAAAATGCTTGAAATTGATGAAAAGAAAAGATTTGATTTCATTCAGTTAGAATCTTTTCTTTGTCAATATTAATTTTTTATAAATAACTAATGTCAAATTTTTTCACTTTTAATTCATTTTTTTTATATAAATGTGTTTAGTTAATTTTTAAAAATATAATTTTTTTAAAACAAATTTTATGCAATTTTATAATTTTATTTCTTTAATTTATAACTATAAACTAAAAATAAATCTTAATTTAAAAAAAAAAATAAAAAAAAAATTAAAAGAATATATGGAAGATAATGATAATATTATAGAAGAACAACCTGAAGAAAATATGCCAAAAATAAATATGGATAGAATAAAAATATTTTTAAAAGTTAAGACTCCAGAAACAGAAGATAAATCTTATTATGATATAGATTTATCAAAAAATATATTTACATTATATGATCAATTAATAAAAGGACCATCAGGAAAATCAAAATTATATGAAATGGATAAAATATTTACAAATCAACATGAATATTCTTATATTTATGAAGAAATATGTAGAAATTGTATAAAAGAAAGTTTACAACAAAATAATTTTTGTTTTATTTCTTATGGAGAAACAACAAGTGATAAAATAAATATGTTATATGGAAATATTGAAGACAGTTATACAAATATTAATAATAGAGGAATTTTTCCAAGATTATTAGAACAATATATTAAAACTATAAATGATAATGAAGAATATAAAAATAATTATTCTTTAAATTTATCTTCAATGTGTGTTAATGGAGGAAAATTAATAGATTTAAGTAATTATATGGGAAAAGAAATAGGAAATTTAAAAGAAGATATAATATATAATTCTGGAATATCAATTGAAAATAATAAAGAAATATTAAATTCAATAAAAAAAGTTCCTATAGAAAATGTTGGTGATGTAGTATTTTTTTTAAATAAACTTTTTTCTCATTTTCAAAAAATAGATTTTGAATCAACTTATCATTTATACGCTTGGTCACATTTTATATTTAATATATATATAACAGATAATAATGGGAAAAATATATCAAATTTAATATTTATTATATTAAATGGAAGTGAACAATTAAATGCAACAAGAAATTTAGAAAAAAAAGATTCACCAAAAAAAAGCCAAAATTTAAGTCCAGTTCCAAATAGAAAATTAATAGATTTATCTAAAAATGCTTTAATGACACAATATACTTATGAATATATTATTAATTCAATAAATAATAATAAAGAATTTAATCAAATTGAAGAAAGTAAAGTTAATAATGAAGAAGAAGATGATAAAACAATGCCAAAATTAATAACTTTATTATATAATATTTGTTTTAATCCAAATGTTAAAAGAATGAATTTTAGATTTATTGGAAGTATAATTCCAAATACAGGTTTTTATTTAAGTGTAAAAGATACACTTGATTTTTTATTTAAATTAAAACATATAATAAGAAAAAAGAAATTATTAATTGGAAATAAAGAACAAGAAAAGAAAAAAGAAAAAGAACTTTTAGGTAAAAAAGATGATTTAATATTTGATTTAGAAAATAAAATAAAAATACAAGCAAAAAATATAGAAGATTTAAATCATCAATTAGATAATAAAGATAATAAAATAAGAGAATTAGAGTTAATATATAAAAAGCAAGTAGAAGTATTAAAATCTAAATTTAATTTTACAGGAGATGTAAATATATTATTATCAGGAAATGAATATACAAAAGAAGCAAAATTTGCAAGAAATATAAGAGAAGCAAAAGAAAATGTTAGAATATATCAAGGAAAAGTAAATGAATTAGAAGAAAAATTAAAAGAATCAAAAGAAACTATAAAAAAAATAAAAACTCAAAAAGAAATTATTGAAAATGATAAAACTATGGTTTCTTATTATCAAAATTTAAAACAAACTAAAGAAAGTCATGAGCAAGAAATTAAAATTAGAAATGAATATTCTCAAAGAATTGATAATATTCAAAATAAATTAAATAATGCTAATAAAATTATTGAACAATTAAAAGCTGAAATTGAAAAAAAAGATAATATTTTATTTAATTTACCTAATGTGCTTCAAAATAAAAATACTGAAAATTTAAATAAAAATCAAGTTAAAGAACAACAAAAAAAACATTATGAAGTAAAATATAAAAAAAAATTAAAAGATATAGAAGAAGAAAATACAAAAGAAATGAAAAATTTAATTGATAAATATGAAAATTTACTTCAACAAAAAGATTTAACAATTAAAGGATGTAATAATGCTTATGATGCATTACAATTAAATTATAATAATGAAGTTAAAAATTATTCTGAAGAATTAATTAAAATAGATGAAATATTAATGAATATAATTTCAACTTATAAAAGTTTATTTTGTTTTAAAAATGGTCATATTCCAAATATTGTAACAATGACTAATTTAAAAAATGAATTTGAAAAAACTATTTTATCAGCAGAAAATGATATTAATAATTATACTTATCCATTATTATTTAGAGGATTAATACAAAAAAATAAATTATCAATTCATAATACAGATTTACAAAGTAAAAAACAATTAAAAAGACCAAAATCTTCTTATGCTTCAAGAACAAATAATTTAAATAATGAAGATAATATTAAAAATAATAATTCAACTATTTTAAAAAAAAGTCATCAAATAAATACAAAAAATGATAATTCTCATCCTTCAATCGAAAAAATAAAAAAATTTATTAAAGATAATACACAAGATAATAGAATTATAATAAATAAAGAAAATTTAGATAAAATGGAAAAAGAAGAAATAATAAATCATTGTTTAGATATAAATAAAAGAATAAATAATATTGAAGATTATATGGAAAAATATGCTAAATATAAAAAAGGTTTTGATATAAAAGAATTTCAATTAACAGAAAGTCATGTTGCTAATTTATATGAACAAATACAAAAATTAAATAAAAATATAGATGAACAAGTTGAAATTAATAATAGAAATAAAATAATTATTGAATCTCAAAATAGAACAATAACAAATTTAAAAAATGAAAATTTATTATTAAAAAATCAATTAGAAGGAAAAGAACTAAAAGATAAAATAACATATCCATTTTTAAATAATCCTTTAAAAGATAATATAAATTTAACATCTCAAAATAATTTTAATACAAGAACCAAATCTACAAATAATTTTATTATTTCTGGAACTTATGAAAATTCAAAATATAATGATATATATAGAATTACAAGTACAAATGATAGATTAAATACAACAAATAATATAAATCCAACAATAAGTTCAAAAGGAGTTAATTCTTTTAATCAAGGAAATAATAGAATGAAAAGGCCTTCTTCTGCTTCTAATAAAAGTTCTTTTAAAAAAAGTAAAATTTAATTTTTTTTAATTATTTTTTAAACATTTTAATTAATTCATAATTTCTTTTTGTAATTAAAATAAGGAAAACAGATTTTTTATAGGAAAATGTTTTATTAATATTCTTCTTTTTTAATAATTAATTTATCTCCTGATTTTATATTTTAAAGTATTATTTTATCTTTAAATCTTTTATATTTTTTATTATTTGAGTTAAATTTATAAATTCATTTTATAATTATTTTTATTAAATAAATATAATATCTATAAAGTATTTTTTCTCTATTAATAACCTAAAAAAGAGGATATTTTCTTCTTCATCTATTATTTTATTTTTAACAGATTATAAAAATAATCATTTTATTAAAAATTAATATTTAATGTTATATAATGATTTATATTATTATTAAGAATTAATTAATAATAGTTAAAGAAAGAATTATAGAATTGGGGATTGGGGATTGGGGATTGGGGATTGGG
>JAJJKW010001970.1:0-19446 GCA_023805745.1 Isotricha sp. YL-2021b | reverse complement strand
AAATCCTTGATCATCTTTTTCAGAACTTTCATTACTTGATTCTATTTCAGAATCTTTTAATTCAATTTCTTCACTATGTTCTTCATCTAAAGATATATTTTTATCATCATCAAATATTTCTTCTAATTCAATTTCATCCCACTTTCCTTTTTCATTTTCATTTTTCTTTTTCTTTCCATTTTTATTTTTTCGTATTTTTTTTAATTCAGTTGTTTCTTTTTTTTTATTTTTTTCTTCAGATTCTTCATCTTCTTCTATTTCTTCAAATTCTTCATCATCTTCTATTTCTTCTAATACTTCATCATCTTCTATTTCTTCTAATACTTCATCATCTTCTATTTCTTCAAATTCTTCATCATTTTCTATTTTTATATTTTCATTTTCATCTTCATTTTTATATTTTTTTTTATCTCCAACCATTTCATTAATATCATTATCTGTAATTCCAGTTTTTTTATGTTGTAATAATTCAGCTTCATATTTTATTTTTAATGCTCTTAATTTTTTTAATTGTTTATCATCTAAAATTTCTTCTTGATCCATTTTATAATCTTTAGGTTTTTTTTCTAATTTTTTTAATAAATCAATACCTTCAATTCCTTCATCAAATTTATTATCTCCAAAAGAAATTTCTCCAGTTCCTTTTCCAAATTTTTCGTCAATTTCTTTACATAAATTAACAATAGATCTTGCAGCATTTGAAACAGATTTATTTTTATAAAACCTTAAATCACTAACAAGTGAATATTGTCCTTTATTAATACAATAAGGACATCTTTCAATAATTGTTCTTAATGTATTTAATCCTAAATTTACTAATTGAGCTGGATAAGTTTCACTTATAAAATTATCAAATAATTTATTTATAATTGGTTCTAATTCACAAGGAGGAATTTGGTCATGACAAGCTTCAATTAAAGAAGCTAATATTACTTCAATATCTTTTTGATCACTTTTCATAAAATTTAACATAAATACAAAATAATTATCTAATAATAATCTTTGTCTTCCTAATACTCTTCCTAATAAACGAATAACTATTATTTTGTTTGAAAATTCTCCTCTTTGATAACTATTTGCTTTTTTAAATAATTCTTGTACAAAACTTAATGGATCTTTTATTCTATCAATTGGCATAAAATCTTTATTAATTATTACTTTTGAATGTCTTTTTTCTTTTCTTTCTATTGATTTCATTAATTGCTTTAACTTAGCTTTTCTTTGTTTGGTTTTTCTATTATTTGATTTACCTAATAATTTATATTTATTTTTTAATTCATCTAATTCTTCTTCACTTGAAGAATCTGGTTCATCGATATTATATTTACTTAAAAAAAATTGACATGCTGCTGAAGTCATTTTTATATCATTTATACTTATACATTTTGCTATTGCATTTATTGTTCTATCATCGTTCCATATCTTTTTTTGATATAATGATATTAATATATTTAAAGTTTTTCTTGCCAATTTTTTATTAGGATCATTTAATAAATTTTCACAAAAATTTTGAATTTTTTTAATACTATCTAAATTCTTTTTTTTTTCTTTTATTTTTTTTAAATCACTTATTATATAGTCTGTTAATTTTTTTCTTAATATTTTATCTTGGCATTTTATTAAACTAAAAAATAAAGGAAGAACTTCCATTGGAGATAATAATTCTTTTTTTCTTAATAGAAAAAGGGAATCAACAATTGCAAGTCTCATTTCATGAGGAATTATAAGATAATTTTCAGAAAGAATTTTTAGTAAATCTTTTTGAATAAATTTTAATTCTTCAGGAAATTTGTTTGATATATGAGAAAAAAAAATTAAAAGTTCTTTAAAACCTTTTATTGATTTATTTGGATATTTTGAAATTACTTCAAATTGCTCTTTAAATATTAATAAAATTTTATGAAATTCTTCAATATAAGCCTCACTATCTCTATTTATTTTATCTTGAATTTGTGGAAGAGTTTTTATTAAATGTTCATATTTATCTTTCTCTTCTTCTGTCATATTTTCAATTAATGATTTACTAGTTTCTAAAAGATTTTGACTATCAGTTAATGAAATTATTTTATTGTTTTCTTTTGATTTCTCATTATTCATTTTTTAAAATGATAAATAATTAATTATTTATTCTCTAATTCATTTTTTAATTAAAGATTATTTGAAATATTTATGGAATATATTTTTTATTAGTATGTATATTCTAAAATTTATTATTATAAAAATGAAAATTCCTCATACTAAGAACTTTTTATTAAAATTTATAATTTTATTTTGTTTATTAACCTTCACTTAACTTTGATAATGAAAAATTTATAAATTTATTATATAATTCATTGTCATCAAATCTTTCACTAGGATTATTAGATAAACATCCAGTAATAATTTCATCAAAAAAATATAATAGCATTGAATCAATCGATTTACATTTCTCAGTATTTATATTATTCATTATTTGAATTTTATCACTTTTATAATCAGAATTTTTAATAATTTCAGCTAATTTTTTTTTATCATTATTTTTATATGGGAGACTTTTAAATAAAATATAAAATAATGTTATTCCAAATGACCAAATATCTGTTTTATAATTATAATTTCCATTTAATAATTCAGGAGATTTGAAAAATAAAGAACCATATGATTGGGAAGAGAATTCATATTTTCCTAATATTGTGGATAATCCAAAATCCGTTATTTTAATTATTTTTTTTTCTCTGTCAAATAAAATATTTTGTGGTTTAATATCTCTATGAATTATTCCATATTTATGTAAAGAATTAATTCCAAATAAAATTTGTTTTGATATTTCAAATATAATATGACTTTGTTCATTATTTTCTAATATAAAATGTTTTAAATCATGATCTCTTAGATATTCATATATATAATATATAAAAGATGTATCTTCATAAATTAAATAAAGTTTAACAAGATAAGGACAATTTATTTTTTTTAGTGTATCACATATAAATTTTTCCCATTGATTTGCTTCAAAATAACCATAAAATTTCTTATCTTCTTTATTTATTATTTTTATTGCTACCCTCTCATTTATTTTTAATGGATGTAAATTATTATTTTTCACTGAAGCCAATTTAACTATTCCAAATTTCCCTTCTCCTAAGTCATTTATAAAATCAAAATCATCATTAATTTTATTTGTATTTTTGCCTATATTATCGTAAATTAATTTTAAAAAATTATCAAATTTACTTTTATTATATAAAAATATTATAAATTTATTTTTAATATTATTATATAAAGTAGAAATTTCTAGTAAATATTTGGGAATTTTACATTGAAAAGACTTAAAATCATCTTTTTCAATAGAAATATTTAGAAATGAACATAAAGATGATAAATATATAATTTTTTCAAGTTTAAAAAAAGGAAATTTTTCTAGATCTTCTTCAATTATAAATAAATTCTTATTAATAAGATGTAATCTAACTCTTTTAATATCATAGTGATTATTTTCAAATATTTCTTTTGTAAAACCTATTAAATTTGAATTTTCATAATATTCAAATTGTTTTAATTGCTGAATTTGATTTGAAAATTCCAATACTTTAATTTGAACATCTTTGTTTAATCCTCCTCTTAAAATATTAAAATCTTTTTCAAATATGAATAATTCTTGTAATTCTTCTTCATCGTCATTATTATTATTTGATGAATTATTTTCAATTGTTGTTAATAATAATAACATATATTCCCTTGCTTGTAAAGTAAATATTAAATTTTCAAATTCTATTTTTTGTGATAAATTAAAATTTTTATCTCTTTTAAATTGAATAAAATTTTTAAAACAATTTATGACATTTTCATTATAAAAGCAATATTCTTGAAGAAAAAAATAAAATAATGTTAAAATATCACTATTTTTATTTAATGTTTTATATATAAAATCTTCTTTATTCATTTTATCACTTCCATTAAAAAAATTATTAATTAAATAAAATAATTTATCTTCTGAGCTACAATCATTATGAATAAAATGGAAATAAATAAAAAAAAGTTTTATTTCATCTGATTGAACAATATTATCTTTATTAAAATCAAGAATATCAAATAAAATTTCTGACATTTCTATTATTGATGAAGTATAAAGTTTTACAAAAACAGTGATAAAATTTTTTGTTGGAGTTATTTCATTACAATATTTATTTATTAAAGTTTCGTAAATTTTTTTTGCAGGAAAAAGAGGGAATTCTGTTATTTGATAAAAAGTATAAAAATCAAATTTAATATTATTTCCAATATTAATTGTCTCTATTATTATTTTTAAATATTCTGATATTAAATCAGTTTCCCTTTGAAATTCATATTTATCACAAAGATATAAAGTTAATGATTGGTGGATTATCTTATTCCCAATCATTATTTTTTATTTAGTAAATTATTAGAATTAAAAAATAACTTTTGGAAATTAAATATTTAAGAATGATTATAAATATTTTTTATAATATCAAATAATATTAAAAATAAAAATAGAAAAAATATAATATAATTGATTAAAATAATTTTTTTATCAAAAACTTAAAAAAAAATAAAAGTATATATTTGTTTTTTATAATGGGTAATCTATGTAGAAACCAAACACAAGAAAATGGAAATGTGTTATTTGAAGAAAAAAACAGAATAAAATCTGAACAAAATTTAGTAAGTTCAATTCCATTACAAGTAGAAACAAATATTTTTAAATTTACTCCTGAAAAATTACAATTTGATGGTAATTTAAGATATAATAACGAACAAAATGATAATTCATTAAGACCTACAATTGATTATAAATCAGATAATTTCTTTCAAATTAAAGGAAGTGAAAGTTTAAATAATTCAAATAATGAATTATCAAAATTAAGAGGAGGAAAAAAGCCTATAAATTCATTTGATAATTTTAATGAACAAAAATATATATTAAATAATAAATCCTATTATATAAAAACTGTTTTTGATTTAATTAATCAAATCAGAAATGACCCTCCTTCTTTTGCAGATAAAATTGAAGAAGGAATTAAATATATTCAAGAAGAAAAAAAATTAATAACTGATCCAGTTAATGGGGGGCAAACAGAAAGATTTAGAGTAGTTTTTAAAAAAAAAGTAAAAGTATTGTTAAATAAAGGAGAAATAGCTTTTAGAAATGTTGCTGATTTATTGAGAAAAACAAAACCAATTTATCCTTTACAATTTAATGAAAATATTGTTATTTCCCTTCCTAAAAATGAAAAAGAATTATCTGATTTTCATTTTTTAAAACAAAAAGCAGAAGAAAAAAGAAATAAAGCAAATATAGAAGTATTTTTTAAAGATTATATAAAAGATCCTTTTATATCTGTTTTATTAATGATAGTAGATGATAACGATATAAATAACGGAAAAAAAAGAGAAACTCTTCTTAGTTCAAAATATAAATATATAGGAATCAGTAGTAAATTCATTGGATATAATTTTGTAGCTTTTTATTCCTTTGATAAATAATAATTGTAACAAAAACATAAATTGAGTTTATAATATATAAAATAATTACTTTTTTAATCGATATTTATTAAAAATATTATTTATAAAATCAAAAAAATGAAAATTATTATATTTTAAACTTACAAAATTATTTTTAAAATAATGGGTCCAAAAAATTCAAAAACAAATATAAAAGATATTATAGGACAGGAATATATATGTCCAACCTGTAATGAATCATTTCCATCAAATACTCCTGTTAAAACAGTAAAAAAAATAAATTAAATATTTAGATAAATGAGCATATGATAAAATGTGCACATAATACAAGTGCATCACTTCCAAACACAAAGCATTTATCTTTAGATAATAATGATTTATTTAGAAATTTAACAAAATCATCTTCTTCTTCACAATTACCTTTTGAGCAAAAAGTAACTAATTTAAGGAAATATATTGATAGTCATAAAATTTCTTGGACAGAAGGTTGTGATACTTTAAGAATATCAAGAGATAATGCTTTAAACGATTCAATGGAAGGAATTAATTTTGTAGACTTATTAAAAGAATTAAAAATTGATTTTAAAGGGGAAGTTTCTTATGATGCTGGAGGAATTATTAGAGAATGGTTTATGGTTATAATTAATGAATTAGAAAGTAGTGAATTAAGAATATTTGAAAAATCTGATTGTGATGATTATTCTTTTGTTCCTTCAAGATGTCTAAAAGAAATCCAAAAAAATTTAGATTATTTTTCTTTTATCGGTAAAATTATTGCTAAGGCTCTTATTGATAATATTACTATTAATTTATGTTTTAATAAAATTATTTATAAAATGATAATAGATGAAACTATTAGTTTTGAAGATTTAAAATTTATTGATAAACCATTATATAATTCATTAAAAGAATTAAAAAATATGGATCAAAATATTTTAGCCGATTTATGTATGTATTATGTTTATGAATATAATGATGAAAATGGTAATTTTGTAAGTGAAGAATTAATTCCAAATGGAAGTAATATTTTAGTAAAAGATATTGAAGATTATATTCAAAAAAGAATAAATTTTATAAAAAAAAAATATCAACCTTTTATAGATTCTTTGAAAGTTTCTTTATTTAATGTAAGAATTTTAATTTTTAATTAAAATTTTAATAGCTTGTGCCTAAATATATTTTAATGCCATTAAATAGTTATGAATTAGAATTAGTAATTTGTGGTAAACCATTTATTGATATGAAAGAATGGAGTGAAAATACAATTTATAAAGGAAAGTATTCAAAATCACATAAAGTAATATTATGGTTTTGGGAAAGTTTAAGTCAACACAATCAGCAAGAATTAAGTAAATTTCTTCAATTTTGTACTGGATCTTCAAGAGTTCCTATTAAAGGCTTTTCTAAATTAGAATCAAATAGAGGAGAAATTGCACTTTTTTGTATAAATTCAGTTGATTTTAATAAAAAAGGTTTTAATTATATAAAAGCACATACTTGTTTTAATAGAATAGATTTACCTATTTTTAGAAATGAAAAAGAAGTTTCAGATGCTATTAATTTTGTTTTAAATAATGAAATTATTGGTTTTGGAATAGATTAATTATTATAAATACAATTAAATATATTTTTCTTTTTATAGTATTTTAATTATTGTCTTTTTTTTAAAAAAATAAAGAAATTTAACTTTTGAGAAAAATAAATAAACATGGAAAATTTTATATTTAAAACACCAAAAAAAGAAGTAGTTGAAGAATCAAATAATGACAATAATATTTCCTTAAATAATAGTAAAAAAAGTGTATCTTCTCTAAAAGAAAATATACCAGTAAAAATAAATAGGAAACCTATATTTGATTTTAAAGAAGATAAATATGAAAAAAAAACAAAAAGAAGAAAAAGAAAATATGGATTAAAAAAAAAAAATAATTTTTATGGAAATATATATTTTGTTGAAAAAATTTTAGATATAAAAAAAATTCATGGGATAGTTCACTATAAATGTAAATGGATAGGATTTCCTAATAGTGAAAATAGTTATGAACCCGCATCAAGTTTTAAAAATCCAAAAATAATAAAAATTTTATTAAAAGATTATAAAGAATCTTTAAAAGAACAAAAACATAAAAAAAAAGTATCTTTGGATGAAATAGAAGAAAATTCTAATTTTACTGATGATAAAAAAATAAATAATTTAAGTAATGAAAAATTAATAAAAGGTATTGCGTTGAATAAGAAAAAAAAATATTATAAAAATTTAAAGAATGAAATAAATAGTATTTTTATTAAAGGAGATATTAATAAAGATATTCCTTTAAAAATTACAAAAATTCTACAAAATACTGAAGAACCAAAATCTCTTTTAATTGAAATTGAATGGAAAAGAAGGGTTAATGGAATTAAACCTAATAATTCAACATATTCTAATAAAACAATAAAAGAAAAATTTCCTTTATTATTATTAGAATATTATGAAAATGCTATTTTACTTAACCAAAAAAGGAAAAGAAAATAAATTATACAAAAATATAAAGTTTATTTTAAATATAATAATAATTAATTTATTTAAATATGAATTTTTCATTAAAATGAATCTTTTTATTTCTCAAAATTCTATTATTAATATAAAAAAAATCATAATTTGGAAAAAAAATTTAAATTTAATTTCAATATTTTTTTTAAAACATATAAATTATGCTATATATTCATAACAATGTCTATCTTTTTCACTTCTTTTTATAATACCTTTTTCTATTAATTTTTCGATATTTTCTTTAATTTGTTGAGGTTGAGCTTTAAATAATTCAATTTGTTTAGCAGCTTCACCAATTAACCATACATGAGTAGTTTTAACTCCAATTCTAGATTTCATAATTCTAGTTAAAGTACTTTGAAGAATATTTTCTTCATATCTTCTTTTTATAGTTTTTTCTTCTAACTCTTGTTCTTTATTATCACCTTTTTTTCTTTGGGCAAGTGGCATAGTGTTAAATTTAAGAGTATTATTATTAAATTGTTCATTAAATTCAATTTCATCAGTACCTTTAAATTCATCACCAAAGTTACCTTTAATTATTCCTTTATCTTTAGCTCTTGTTCTATTAAAAGTAGGATTAAAAACTAAACCAGAAACATCATATAAAACAGCATTAATATTATAACCAAGATAATTTGCAATTTGTTCTATAGTAGTTTTACCATGTTTTTCTAAATTATAAAGAATAGCATATTGACATAAAGTAGAAGTAGAAATATATTTTCTAGGTAATTGTTGATATTGTATTTCAATATTTCCTAAACCATAACACCAAATTAATTTATGATTTTTATTTCTTTTAATATAAAAATCATTAAAGTCTTTTATACAATTTTCTAATATTAAAGGTATTTCTATTTTATCCATTTTTACTTTTGGAATTTCCCATGCACTTTGAGAAACAACTTGTGTTGTAAATTTAATTCCATTTGGAGATCCTCTGTGTGCTAATTGTCTATATAAATCTATTTCTGTTTTTGAACTTTCTAAATCTCTCATCATTTCTGTCATTTTATTTACATATGTTACTCCTGCTTCTGTTTTTAATTTTGATATAAAATTTTTTTCTGCTATTATTGAAACAGATTTATTTTGAATTAAACGATCTGACATTTTTTTATTTGCTTCTAATTGAAAGACTAATTTTGAATTTAAACATTTAAATAAATTTATTATATCATTTAATGCATCATCAATTTGACTTTCACTTAAAGCTTTTATTCCTTTTTTCATCATATAATCTGTATAATTTGATAATTGTTTAGAATAAATTTCTTTATTCATAAAAAAGCTAAAAGCTTTATTTTTTGTATCTTGAAATAGAATATTATTCTCAAAAGCGTCTTGAACTAAAGAATCCATTTCTTTTTTTAATTTTATTAATTCTGGAATAAATTTTAAAGGATCTTTCATTTTTTCTTTATCTCTATATAATTCATCTCCTCTTTCTCTTATATAAGGATCAAATTCTTTTGAAATATATTGAAGTGAATCTGGAAATTTACTAATAAGTTCATAAGCTTCTTTAATTTCATCATCTTTTTTATTTTTAAGCATATATGGAATTCCAGTATCCATTTTTTGAAGAATTTTAGCATTTTCTTCAATAAGTGCTTTATTATTTATTAAATCTATTTTGGCCCAGAAAAGTTTATTAATATATTCTTCTTCTCTTTCTTTTTCTTCTTTTAAATATTTTAATGATGACTTAATATATTCTGGAGCACTTTTTGATCTTATATCATTTTGTGCTTTTGTATTTATATATTCTTGTGTTGCTTTTTGGAAATAATTATCAAACCAATCTGTTATAAAAGTATTTTTATGCTCTCCTGTCCAGGATAATTTTTCATTTTCTTTTAAAACATCTGGTTTAGCCATATCAATTTCTTCTACTATCCTTAAAATATTTTTAATTTCATATCTATAAACTACATTATTATTCCTATCTTCAGTAATCATTTTATTAATTTGCTCGTAAAGTTTTTCTTTTAAAGGAACAAACATTTTATCTTTGTAAATCTGAAGACCATTTGTAACTAAAGTTCCTTTATTTTTGTTTTTTGTATAAAATTTATCTAAATAAACAAAAATTCTTTTCATCCAATAAATTAATTGTGTACATTTAGTATTTTCTTCTAAGAAATCATCTATTAATTTATCATCACTGGAATTTTTAATTTTATTATAGGCTTTAGTGACATAATCTGTAATTACTTTAACATAATAGTTAAAAAGATGTTCACTTGAATTATTCTCATCGTCTGCTAATTTATGTACTTCACTATATGCTGCCATATAAGAATTTGGAGAATTATTTGGAAAAGTTCCGTTTTCTAAAAATTCTAAAAGTCCCTTTATCATCGCATTATAGATTACATTGATACCTTTCTCAGCGTTGTTCATTTTCAATAAAATTAATTTTATTTTGGGATATATATAAATTATAAAATATTAATATTTTATTGTTTTTTTATTTAACTTTATGGATTTTATTTACTTTCTAATAAAAACTATTAGACAATCAATTATTATTATTTTTATATTATGTAAATTTAAATTATTTATATTATTATTTTTAAATGACTATAAGAAATGAATTTACTAAAATATTAAATTTTTTTCTTATCTTATATTAAAATATCTCTCTTTTTTCCAATTTTCTAATTCTATTATTTATTTTAAAGTTTCATTAATTCAATTATAAAAATTATATTTTTAAAATATTGATTATTCTAGAGAATGGATGAAATATTAACAAGTATAAATATAGGTAATTCAGTGTTAGAAAATTTAACAAAAAAAAACAGAGAGGCAACAAAAATTGATTTTGATTCAATGGACTTATCTCCTGATATAGATAATGCCTATATAATATTAGATCCAGAATTAGTTGAAGAAACATCAAGAGATGAATTTGATTTAGACAATTATTATAAAGAACATTTAGCGAAAAGATATAAAGGTTGTAAAGAAATGTCTATTAATGAAATAATGAGATTTCAAAGAGAAATGATAAGTTCTTCTTTATTAAAATTACCTTCTTCTTTAGAAGATATGGCAATTCAATTATTTAAGAATTTATTAAGTTATATGGAATTAAGGAAGTCCTCAAAAAAACCTATGACACATATAATAAAATTTATAAAAATTACAATGAGTGCTCCTGAAGAATTAAAAGACGAAGCTTTTATTCAAGTTATAAAACAATTAAGTAATAATGATAATCCACAATATGAAAATAAAGCATGGGATTTTTTATCTGTTTTATGTTCTTCATATCCTCCATCTGTTGATTTATACAAAAGTTTAATTCATTTTTTTTTAAAAATTATTAGAGAAGATTTAGATGAAAATATTAAAAAAAAAGCAAATTATTGTTCAATTAGATTAATGAGAACTTTTGAAAATAGGAGAAAACTTGCTCCTTCAGAGGAAGAAATAAAATATATTGAAGCAATGAAACCAATAATTGTTCAAGTTTATTTTTTTTCAGGAGCTTCTACTTCAATTCCAATTGAATCATATACTACTATAAGAGAATTAAAAACTACAATTATGAGAAAATTACAATTAAAAATAAGTAGAATCCCTTATTTTGCTATTTATGAAATGTGTGAAAAAGATGAGAGATATGAATTAAGATATTTAGATGAAGGATCAAATGTTGCTGATATACTTTCTTTATGGGTGAAAGAAACAAGTTATTATTCAAATAATAATATTAAGGTTGAATTTAAATTATATATTAAAATTCAATTTTATTATTCTTTCAAACCTGAAGATATAGATACAGTTACAATGCATTATATGCAAACAAATTTTGATGTTGTTTCTGGAAAGATTCCATTGAATGAAAATGAAATAATTCAATTAACAGGAATATCTATGTGGATTAATCATGAAAATAAAAGCATTGAAGAAATAAAAGAAATATTAAAAAGAGAATTAAAGCAATATATTCCATTTAATAGATTTTTATTATATTCTGAAGAAGATTGGACAAAGAAAATATTAGATGTCTATTCAACTTTACAATTTCAAAATAAAAATGAAGCAAAAAATGCATTTTTAGATTTATTGAAAGAAAATATAATGTTTGAAGCACTACAATTTCCAGTTTTTTTCTCAAAACAATATAATAATGAAACATCAAATAGTCAAAAAATGAAAAATCCAGAACATATTCCAGAAGAATGTATAATAGCAGTAAAACCTAAAGAAATATTAATAACAGATTTAGATAGAAATGAAATAATTCAAATACCTTTTCATATTCTTGCCTCTTGGGCAGTTAATATAGAACTTATTGTTCTTGTTGTTAGAAAAAGTGAAAAAGATTTTAGTAAATATTATTTTGAAAGTAGACAAAATAAATTATTTAGAATTTTAATGGAATCATATACAGGTATTTTAAGTGGAAAAGGAATGTCAGAAATTGCTCAAATGAATGAAGAAACTTGTAGAATGTTTGATAGTTTCCCTTCTCTGAAATTAAATGAAGGAGAAACTTTAAGATCTATTCAATCTTTTATTTATATAAAAAATCTTTAAAATAAATTGTAATAGTATTTATTTATATTTTTTCAATTTTTGTATATTTTTTTTAAATATTTTTTATGATGATAATAATTTCTTAATTTTTGGTAATTCTTCTTCTATAAATTGATCATCAGGGGAATGTCCTCTTTTTGTTTTATAATATTTAGAAAAAGTATTAAATTTTTCTTTGGCATTAGCATACATTTCATTTTTAATTAAAGAAATAGTATAATTAAAATAAATAACATAATCTTCTTCTTTTAATTTTATTGCTTTTTCATAGTAACTAATTGCATTATCAATATCATCTAATTCACTTAAGATTAAACCTAAATAACCAAAAATTAAATAGTATTGATCATTTAAATTTGATGCTGTATTCATATAAATAAAAGCACTAGAATATTGTTCTGTTGATAAATAAACTAATCCTAAATTAAAAGCAATAATCCACTCAAAAGGATTTAAATAAAGTGCTTTTTTTAAACAAGTTTGAGCAGCAATTAATTTATTTTTAACGAAGAAAAGTAATCCAATATTATTCCAAACTTGAGCAGAATTAGGATTACTTAAACTATTAATTTTATATTGTAATAATGCATTTTGAAAATCTCCTTCATATTGATAAATACTAGCAATACCTAATAAACTATTTGAATATTTTGGATCAATTTTCATAGCATCATTAAAATATTCTAAAGCTCTTTCATTATCTTTATTTTTTAAATACAGAGAACCAATAGCAGTCATTAAATCAGAATCATTTGGACAAAGTTCAAGTGCTTCTTCATATTTTTCAATAGCTCCTTTAATATTATTATTTAATAAAAAAAATTTTCCATAAGTTTTTAATATATCATCACTTGAATATATTTCAATTGCTTTATCTAAAAAAATTTGTGCATTTTTATAATCTTTCATATTCATATAACATATTCCTTTATGATAAAGACAATCCCATTCTTCTTTATTATTTTTTAAAACACTATCATATATTTCAATTGCCATTTTAAATTTACCTAATAATAAAAAATCTTTTCCAATTTCTTTTAAAAGATAACCTGAATTTGGATAATTTATTTTATTATAAGCTTGTCTAAATAAAGCATTACTTTCATTAATATTTCCTCCAGCTCTTTTTATTAAACCTTTTATTATTGATGAATATATTGATTCATAACCTGATTTTGATTTTGAATATTTTGAAAGATTTTCTAAACATTCTGAATAATCTTGTCGAACAAAATATAAATGTACTAAGAAATTTAAACAATCTGTTGCATTGTCATTCCATTTTATAGGACCTTTTTGAATCTTTTTACGTGCTGATGCTGGTTCATTTGTTATTCCTATTTCTTCTTGGTTATCTGTTGTTGGGTCTTCATTTCTTGTTATTTCCTCAAAGTTTTCCATTATTTAAGTTTTTTATATAATTATTTACATATTTTTTTCAAATGAATAATTATTTTTATTTAATATTTATAATTTTGTTTTTAAAAAGTTTGATTAAATATCAATCTTTTATTTATAATTATTACTTCTTCTCCTTTTAATTTGAAATTTGTTTAAAATAATTTTTATATTAATATATTTTATAATATTTTGCCGAAAAAAATAAAATTTTAAATTAATAAGGTAAATTTGAACCTTGTTCATTATTCATTAAAGGACCATGTTCAATCTCATTTGAATTTTTCTTTCTATAATATCGAATAATTAAATAAATGATAATAAGTAGAAGAACTCCAAAAGCGGAACCTCCTATAATTAATTTTTTCATATAATCTCTTTGTTTAGGTGAAATTCCTTTCATCCATAATTTCCAATCATCAAAATAATCAATTTTATTTCCTCCTAAAAATCCAACTTGTTGTTTTTCTGCATCATAAGCCATAATATAATTATTAACGAAAGGAACACCAAAGGAGAAAATATTATCATTTTGTTTAACAAATCTTAAAACACATTCTAATTTATTTCCATATAAAGGTTTAAATAATTCATTTTTTGTCAAAACATATCCAAAACCTCCAATTACAAAAGTAATATTAGCATTATTTAATTTATCATCATTTTCACAAATATAATAAGTTTCTCTTTTAGCCCTCATTTCAATACAACTTTCATTTAAAATACTTTCAAAATAATTATCTTTAAATAATTTGAAATTAATATCTCTAGGAATTCCAATATATTGATAAGCACTATCAAAAATAACTCTTGCATTAGTAGTTTCAACACCATCTTCTAAATATTTTTTAGGTTCAAAAAAAAAAGTATGAGTTAATTCACAAACCCAACCAGCTCTATAATCATCATCTAAATCATGTGTTTCAGTTAAATTACAGAATGAATAAGTATTATTTAAATATTTATTAGGATAATTTCCAATAATTAATTCTTTTTCAAATGGATCAATTGTATAAATTTCATTATTAACTAATCCTTTTTGTTTTAACATTCTAATAAAATTAAATTCATCTCCATGGTCTTGTTTATAACCCAAACCTAATTTTCCATTTGGATAATCTTTAAAATTATTTGGATAATTAATAACAGAAACAAAACCAAATTCTTCTAAAGAATATTTTCCTATTTGAATGACATCATGAGTAGCATTTCCAGTAACATCACCATCTTCATCAAATATTTCTAATATTTTTTTTGTAGTATTTGAAGTATAACTTAAAGTTATATCATATTTAGGAGATATTTTATATGTAGTATTTATTGAAGGAACCCAAGTTTCACTTGTTGTTGTATCTACTTGAACTTCAAATATTTGAATATTATTTGGAGTTCCTATTGAAATTGGAACTGTAAAAAAATTATTTTCTGGCTTTTTATTTAAAGGAATTGATATTGAATTTGTATTTATTTTTATTATGGAAATGAATAATATTAGGATTTGGGTTATCGACATTATTTATTATTATTCAAATTTTTTTATTTTTATCTTTATTTTTTTTCTTTTAAATTAAAAAATTTTTTTAATATATTATTAAAAATTTTTTTTATCTTTAAAAATTAATATTGGTTATTTATTTTTCTCCAGTTGAATTTGTAAAAAGAAAATCTGCTAAATAATCAATAGGATCAATAGGATTAATTTTACAAACTTCTAATAATCCTTTAGTTAAAGTAGGCATAATATTAACAAGTAAAAATTTCCTTGTTGGAATTTTTTCACTTTGTTCTAATTGTTCTTTATCTTTTTTAATATTTTCAATTCTTTCATTCATTTTTTTCCAATAAGCATCTTCTTTTTCATTTTCAACTTGTTGTTCTTCTTCTTTTTGTTTTTCAATTATTTCTTCATTATTTTTTTGTTTATTTTCAACATAATGAATTCTATCTAAATTAATATCAGAATCTTTTTGAGAAAAATAATTAAAAGGTCTTCCATTTCTTTCAATATATATTCTCATCATTTCAAAAGTTTCTTCAGGATCATCTCTTTTCTCATCTTCATATACCAAATTCATTATTTCTATTGCATTATCTTGATAAAATTGTTCTACTTCCCAAAATGAATTATCTGTTTTTTGATTTAATCCATTTATTTTACTTAATGTAATTACTGATTCAGGAAGTAAATTTTTATCAAATTTTTTTCTATATTTTTTTGGTTTTATTTTTGGTTTCTTTTTTTTCTTTTTTTTCTTTTTTCCTTCTCCTTCTCCTCCTTCTTCTCCTTCTTCTTTTTTCTCTTCTTCTTCTCCTTCTTTTCCTTCTTCTTTCTTCTCCTCTTCTCCTTCTTCTTTTTTCTCTTCTTCTTCATTTTTTTCTCCTTCTTCATTCTCTTGTTCTTCTCCTTCTTCTTTTTTCTCTTCTTCTTCACCTTCTTCTCCTTCTTTCTTCTCACCTTCTTCTCCTTCTTCACCTTCTTCTCCTTCTTTCTTCTCACCTTCTTCTCCTTCTTCACCTTCATCCTTTTTTTCTTCTTCTTCATCTTCTTCTTCTTCTTCTTCAGGAGGTTTTTCTTCTTCTTCATTTGGGTCTGGTTTTTTTTCCTTTTTGAAAAAATATAATGAATCTACTTCATCTAAATTTATTGGTATTCCTTCTAAAACATATCCTCTATTTAATGCTGCATTTGATTTTAATAAATATTTTAAACATTCAAAATTTACCTCATTTTCTGTATATAATAAATCATTTGCTTCATTTTTATAATTTGGATTTGCCTGAATAAAATCTATTCTATCCTTTAAAAAGAAAAATTGCTCATTCATTATTATTTCTTCTTCTGATAATTCTTCTTTGTTTTGCATTAATTTTTCCATCATTAATTCATAGTTTATTATTGGAATATTATAAAATTTAGAAATTTTTTCAGCAAATAATTTTCTATATTCTTGATTTTTACAATTTAATACTATTTTCAAAGGACGAAGATAACGATAACCACAAAATTCTTTTAATAATTTAGGACAATTGTTTGGTATTCCTTCTTTACAATACCATTCAAATTCAGGTTCTATAAATTTAGAATTTTTTAACATGACATCAATACCTAAAAATCTTGTCCATGATAATTCATGTTTTGTAATATTCATTACTAATTTATTTTTATCATATTTCTTTTTATCAATAAAGAAATCATCATCTTTTAAAACAATATTTTTAATAGCTTCTTTATCATAAGGAATTGATTCTGTTTGTCCAGAACCTATATTTTTAGAAATAGAATAAATAATATTTTTTAAAGTTTTATCTTTAGTTCTATCAAAAGCAAAAATATAAGGAATTTCAGGTTTATTTTCAACACATTTTTTAACAATTCTAGCTAAATCTTTAATATGAATTGTAGGAATAATATTTTGACCTTCTCCATAATAAGGAAGTTTAACAGGATTTTGTAACCAAGCACTTTTAAAGAAATAATTAAATATTGTTTCACATCCTCCATAAGGAATTCCTGCACATATTATCACTATATTTAAATTTTCAAATTTTAAATTTAATAATTCATCTTCATATTCTTTAAAATGTTTATAAAAGTCTATAGGTATTCTTTGTTTATATTCTTTTTCACTAAAACCTACTCTTTTATATATTTTAGGTTTTATTTTCTTTATTTTAATTACTCTTTTATATATTCTTTCTTTTTCTTGTTCTTCTCCTTCATCTTTCTCTTCTTCTTCATCATTTTTTTCTTCTTCTTCATGTTTTTCTTCTTCTCCTTCTTCTCCTTCTTTTTTTTTTCCTTCTTCACCTTCTTCTCCTTCTTCTTTTTTCTCTTCTTCTCCTCCTTCTTCTCCATTTTCCATTTTTATTTTTTCTTCTTCTTCTTTCTTTTTTCTTTCTTCTTCTTCAATTTCTTTTTGTTTTCTAATTTTATAATCATCTTCAAACATATATTCATAATCTTCATCTTCAGGAGGTAAAATTTCATTTCCTTCTTCATCTAATTCTGCTTTTAAAATTTCATTACCATATTCATCAAAAATTGGACCTTGAACTTCAATTGGATTCCCATTTTCATCTAATTGAACTTCTTCTTCCTTTTTCTCTTCATCTTCTTCTTTTTTTTCTTCTTCTTGATTTCCTTCTTCTCCTTCTTCACCTTCTTTTTCTTCTTCTTCTTCTTCTTTTTCTTCTTCTTCACCTTCTTTCCCTTCTTCTCCTTCTTCCCCTTCTTCTTTTGCTTTCTTTTTCTTTGGTTTTAATTCAACCATTTTATATTCATTTCCACCCCAAGAAAGAACACTAGATATTACTATAATAGTTTTTTCTGATTCAAGTGGTTCATTAGTTAAAGCCCAAACAGCCCATTTTAAATCATCTAAACGACCAGAATGTAAATCAAAAATAAATGTATCCATTTTTTCTCTCATATATTTTCTAAATAAAACTGGTTTAGAACGCTTCATCATTTTCTTTACAAATGATGGTTTAAATGAATCATCTCTACTATGCCATGTACCATATATTTCATATGCTGATTCTGAAGGAGTATCTCCTAATAATTCTTCATATATTGATGTACCTATATATGTGTCTAATGTATTTATTAATACACCTTTTGACATTTTTTTTTCTTTTTTTTTTAATTATTATTTTTATTGTTGAAACTGATATTTTAGTTTATTTAAAAAAATTATTTTTTTAAATTTTTTAATAATTATTTCATTGGAAATAATAAATTATTTAGAATCAATTCTTTGTAAAATTATTTCTTTTGATATAATTTATAAAGAAATAAAATTTTTTTTAAATAAATTGCTACTCTAAAATCATTTTATCTTATTTATTTACATTTTCATTTTTATTTCTAAAATAATCTTGAATTAATTCCCCAATAAAAATTGTCATTAAAATTGTTGTTGAATTTTAATTCTTCATTTAGGAAATTAATAAATATCAAAAAGATTTTGCTCTTCTTTTTTTTTCTTTTATTTCCTAAAATATTATTTTCAAAATTATATTTAACTTATTTTTGAACATCCTTTATTTTTTCACTTCAAATTTATAAATTCTATTTTATTTTTATTTAAATGATTCAAATAGATTTAATTATTGTTTATTTTAATAATTAAAGTATCTCTAGAAAAAATGGAAGAGTTTCATTTATTCAATCTTCATTAAAAAGGTTTAATCATTTTTTCATTAACAATCCTTTTGTATATTATTTAATCCTTCTTTTCATTAATATATGATATAAAGAAATGGTTTGAGATAAAAAAAAAATAAAAATGAAGAGGAAGAAGGAAATCTAGATATATGGAAAGAAAAAGAAAAATGAAAATGAAAAAGGAAATTGGGATGAAATTGAATTAGAAGAAATATTTGATGATGATAAAAATATATCTTTAGATGAAGAACATAGTGAAGAAATTGAATTAAAAGATTCTGAAATAGAATCAAGTAATGAAAGTTCTGAAAAAGATGATCAAGGATTT
>JAJJKW010000540.1:0-19489 GCA_023805745.1 Isotricha sp. YL-2021b | reverse complement strand
ATCCCCAATCCCCAATCCCCAATCCCCAATCCCCATTAAAATTATCTTTTAAAATATTACTATTTTCTTTAACGTTTTATTTGAAAAAAAGTAATAAATATAAAGAACAATAATATAAAATATTATAATTTGAATAAGAACATAAAATAAATTTTAAATAAAAAAAATATTTAAATATATTAATAGATTATTTAATAAATAATTTAATTAAATTCAATTTATATGAAAAAAACTATAAAAATAAATTAAATGTTAAAAAATTTATTTAGAATTTTATTAACAATTCTCCTAAATTTTGCAATAATAAAAAGCCAAACATCAACATGTACATTAGGTCAAGTAACAGATGATAAAATAGAATGTTTAAAACAAACAGTAAATGGAACATATTGTTGTCATTTAACATCATTAGAAACACCAAAATTAGATAGTATATGTTATCCAATTGGTTTTACAGATTATTTAGGAAATTTACATATAAATTATAATAAAAATAGATATGAAATTGATTGTGGTTTAGGAAGTACTTTTATGGATTCAACTTGGAAATTAACTATTGAAGATAGATATTTTTGTGGAAAATCAAATCCTACAAAAAAAAAAGATTGTTCTGATAGTTCTACAAAAACTAATTCTTGTTGTTATTATTATGGAAAAGGATTAAATGTTTGTTATTGGCTTGGAGTTAAATATGAAGCTAAAAGTAAATATGATGGATATACTTTTGAATGTAAAGCAAGTTTTATTAAACATTATATTTATTTTTTAGGATTTTTTTTATTTTTGATTTTTTAATGGTTCAATTTTTATCAATTTTTTATTAAATTTTGAAAAATATATTTATTCTTAAATTACTATTTATATTATCTAGTATTAATTACAAATAAAATTATAAAAAACCAATTATAAAATTTTGATTATTATCAATTTTTCAATTTTCTTTTACTTGTTTTAGTATTATAATCATTTTGTGGATCTTCATTACTATTATTACTATTTTTAGAACTATTTAAATTACTTGAACCATTATCTTTAATAGCTTGAAATTCTTGTGGTTTAACATTATTTCCAACTTCATTTGGATTTTCAGGTATAACTTCTGTATTTTCACTCATCATAAAATTTCTATAAATTTTATCACTATAAAGATTAAATGCATTATTTGAAAAATCATTTTTAACATTTCCTTTGCTATTATAATAAGTTTTTTTATTTAATTTATCTAAAAAATTATCATTTTTTGTTCCATTGGAAATTTCTTCTATAGTTTTAAGAGGATTTCTAGTATTATTATTATCATTATCAGTTTTGGAAGAAGGTAATTTAATATTAGATTGCATAATTGTTGATCTTTTATTAGTTTTTGAAGCTTCAGAAATAACTCCCATAGTATACATTTTAGAAATTCTTTTAACTTGTAATTTACCTTTTCTATTTGTTGACATATTTTCATTAGTAATTATTTTTCTAAAATCATTATTATAATAAAATTTTTTTAAATATTCATTAGGATTAGGAAAAAATATAAAAAAAATTTGTTTACAAATAATATCAGGAAGTAAAATTAAAAAAGGACCACAAATAATAATAATAACACATTTTAAATTTTTAAAAATATCCCAAAAAATTCCAATAACTTCAGGCTGAAAAACTCTTCCAATTGCAGGAATACATAAGAAAATGATAATAATATAATATAATATAACAGAAAGAATAGTAAATCCAATAGAAAAAATATTCCAAAATTCACTAATAATTAATAATTTTATAGAAACAACATGAATAACAAGAGTAAAACTAACAGTAGCAATTCTCCAATTATTTAAATGATTTCCTTTATCATCAACAATACCATTTAAACTATATGCAGGAAGAGAAAAACAAAGAAGAGAATGAATAAGACCATAAATAACATAAACCCAAAAAATTTTAAGATTAAAAAAAACATTTTTAGGTCCTGCTCTATATAAAATAGGAAATTTTTTACAAGTAATAACATCATGTTCTTTTTCATAAGCAAAAACAAATAAACAAGGCCACGAAGTAAAAACAGCATTAAACATAGTTCCATACCAATCAGGGAAAAAAATTTGTCCAGAATATCCATTAAAAAAAACAAATAATAACTCAGTAACAACTAAGATAATATTTTTATAAAAATAATAGCAAATATATTTAGAAATTTTAATATAACCATTTCTTCCATAATAAAGAATTAATTTTTCTAAGAATCTAAATTGTCCAATAGAATAATCAGCAGTTCTTGCAGCTTGAGTACCTTCTCTTCCTTGAATACCAACTCCAATAGAAGCTTCTAATATCATAGGAACATCATTAGCTCCATCTCCTATTGAAAGTGTTACAAATTCTCCACTATGTTTTGCTAATCTAACAACATCACTTTTTTGCTTTGGGGATACTCTACAACATATTACACTCTTTGATATTACTCCTAATAAAAAAAACATCTTTCTTAAATGCTTGTCTTCTAATATATTATTTAATGTTATTCCATCTATTATTAATGATATACTTCCTATTTGCTCTTCTAACGTTCCTTCTTCACATAATGTATCCATTATTTGATCTAAATCTATTTTTGTTTCTTCTAAAAATTGCTCTAAATCAAATTGTTCTACTAAAGCACTTAATTTTTCATATAAATCTGCTTTATTTCCATCTGGTGTTGATAAATTAAATAATCTCATTTCTTCTTCAATTAAATGACATTGTCTTCCTATTTGTTCTGCTGTGTCTTGTTTATCTCCTGTTAATACCCAAATTCTTATTCCACATGTCATTAATTCATGAATTGTATCTGGAACATCTTCTTGTAATTTATCTTCTATTGCTGTTATTCCACAAAATATTAAATCTTTCTCTATTTCATCATATAATTCTGTTAAAATTGAAGGATTTCTTTTACGACTTTCATTATATTTTTCTAACCATTTATCTATTATTTCATTCTCTAATTCTCTATATCCCATTACTAATATTCTTAATCCTTCTTTACCAAATTTTAATAATATTTGATCTACTTGTTCTTCTTCTGTTTCATATGTAAATTCATTGATTATTGGTAATTTAGGAGGAACTCCTTGTAACATTATTCCATCACTTCCTTTTGTAAATATATAGACTTTATTATCTTTTTTATTCTTTAATATTACACTCATTCTCTTTCTTTCTGAATCAAATGGTATTGTACATAATAATTCAAAGAAAAAATCTTTTTTATATATTTCATTATGAATTTTTAATATATTAAAATTTTTTTCTTGAAATTCATATCCTAATTGTTGAGCTCCTTTTACTAATGCTAAATCATCAGGAGAACTTCCTTGATATTTTATTTTTTTATCATCTATTTCTGGGAAAACTTCATGACATGTACTTAATAAAATAAAAAATAAATTTAATTTTTCTTTATCTTCTTTTTCATCTTCATTAAATGGTTTATTTACTAATTTTTGATATGCTTTATAATCTCCATTTATTGTATGTTTTGCATCAGAACATTCATTTTTTTCATGACTAACACCATATATTTTTCCATTTACAAAACATTTTTTAAATTCCATTATATTTTGAGTTAAAGTTCCTGTTTTATCAGAAAATATAAAATCAATTTGTCCTAATTCTTCTATTAAACCACTTTCTCTACAAGTTGCAGGTTTATCTAAAAATATATCATATATTTCATAATCATAATTTATTAATAAACCTTGAAATAATTTTATCATTTCCATAACTACATATAATGAAATTGGAATAATTTGTGCATAAGCTACTAAAAAAGTAAAAAAATTTAATATTAATCTAATACCTAATCTATTTTTTGTTTTTGTAGAATCATAAAAATAAAATATATAAGTATAAGAATTAGCATATTTATCAACAAATTTAACATTACAAACAGAAAAAATAACACAAACACTAACAGTAAAAGCAAATAAAGAATACATTATTTTATTCATAGTTTTAATAATTTTAGAAGTTTTATGTACAGAATTTTTCGAATTTTTCATTATTTTAGTATAATGACCAGCATAAATTACAACTCCAATAACAAATTTAGTATTTTTTAAAACACTTCCTTTTAAAATCATATTTTTTAAACTACAATAAATTTCACTTTTAGAATTATATTTCATTAATCCTTCCCATTCATTTAAATTAGCATTTGAATCAGTAGTTTCAATACATCCATTTAAATTTTTTAATTCATTATTATCCATATTAAATTCTTTTAATTCTTCTAAAGCACTTTTTTCTTTTAAATTAGTTTCTCCATCTAAATTTTTAGTATCTAAAAAAATATAACCTCCAGTATTAGAACTTTTTAATATTAATATATCACAAGAACATTCTTCTCCTTCTTTTAATTTTACTATATCTCCTGGTTTTAATTCAAAACATTTTTCTTCATTCCAATTTCCTTTTGAAAATAATATAACTGGTTTATTATTTGCTTTTTTATCTTGTTGATATCTTCCAAAATCTTCAATAGCATCTTTTAACATTGTAAAAAATAATACAAATACAAAAGTTCCTATCATTGAAGAAGGTTCTTTTGGTGAAAAAGGTAAACAAGTTAATATTGAAACTACTAAAAAATATATATTTGAAGCCCTTGTAAATTGAAATATTAAATTTTTTGGAATTAATGTTATTATATTATATCTAGTTGTTTTTATCATATTATTTCCGTATTTTATATTATCAATTAAATTTGGATTATTTTCTCCAAATTGCACTTTATATAATGATGGCTTATATTTTCCTCCATCTCCCATTAATGTTTTTATACGATATTTACTTGATTTTCTTTTTTTAAAATTTAAATTTTCTATATCAGGATTTGAACTTCTTGGAGCATATTGATCATTTACTGAACTTCCTCCAGATGACATTAATTATTTTTATTTTTATTTTTTATTTTTTTAAAAACTTTTATATTTTAATTGTTTTTTTAATTAAGTTATTTATATCTTTATTCATTACAATATTTTAAATATCTTGATAATAAGATTTTTGTTCTTTCTTTTAAATTTTCTAATTTATTGATTATATTTCCATTATTTATTATATTACTATTATTCTCTAAATTATTATTATTACTACTATTTGAAGCACATGTTTGAAATTGTGATTGAGCTTTTCTTTTATATTCTCTTTTTTTATTATTATTTGAAGTATATAAATATGAATTACTTTTGAGCATTGTTGAAGAATTTTTTCTTGAATTTGATTTGAAATTTTTTTTTTCTGAATCAATTTCATAATCTCTAGTTTCACTATATAAATTATAATTATTATTGTTTCTTTTTATATTATTATTGAAATTACTTGTGTTTAAAATTAAATTTTTTGTTGACAATATATTTTTTGAACTATTTTTTTTTGAACTTGGTTCATTTTGAAAAATTAAATTTTGAAAAAAAAGTTTTACATTTTTCGAAATAATATTTGAATCTTTTAATTTTTGAATTCTATTTTTTTCATCACTATTATCGTTTTTAAATTCTTTATTACATTTCTTTTTTCTTTTTAGATGATTATCCATATCATCAAGTGAATTTTTTTTATTTTTCATTTGTTGAATTTTATTTATTTGTTCTTTAATTTCAGATAATTCTTTTTCTAAAGAACAAATTAAATAATTTTTTTCTTTTATGACATCTTCATACATTTGTTTTTTATTAGTTGGTTTTTTTTCAGAAAAATTATTATTTATTATTTCATTATTTATATTTAATCTAATATTAATTAGATTATTTTCTTTTTCAGGTCCTGATGAATAATTTAAAACATTTGAATTTATTTTTTCTTTACTAATTTTTTTTTTATTGTTTTTTTCTTTTTTTTTTGAAAACCCATTTATTTGTTTTTTTGAATAATAATTATTTTCTTTTTGTAATAATAAATTTAAATTAGAATTTTTTGAAGTAGGAGATTGATATTCTTTTTGTCTTAAAGATAATAAAGTAAATAATTCTATGTTTTTCAATTGACTTTTTTGTTTATTTTTAATATTTTGAAAAGACTTTGTATGCTGCATTATTTACTTTTTATTTATAATTCCTTACTTTTTTTTTATTTATACTTAAATTTAAATAAATTAATTATTTATTTTTAAGAAACAATAAAAAAAATAATTTTATATTAAAACTTTCAATTATAATTTGAATTATATTATTAATGTTTTTCAATATTTTTGACTTTTTCATTATATCCATTTACTTTATTACTTTTAAATTATTAGATTTCAATATTATAATATATTTTATATTTATCCTTTTATAGTAATCTATACTTTTTCATATATAACATTTAAATTATTTATTTAAACATTAAATATTAAAAAACAATATGACATCTATAGGAGATAATACATCTTTTTTAAGTAAACCGAATGAAAGTGATATTAAAGAGCCAAATAATATAACTGAATTTCAAAATACATCAAATTATTCTTTAAATAGATTAAAGCAACTTTTAGATAAAGAAGATTCTAAATCAAATATGTATTCAAAATTCATGAGTAATAATTCAGAAAATCAATCTTCCATTTCTGAAATAAATAGTTCAGTTACAAAGAAAGATTTATTTGATAATATTAATAAAATGCTTGATGAAAGTAATAAAAAAGGTTTCAAAATGTTAAATAATCAAAATAAAGTTTATCAAGGAGATAATTTTAAACAAATGAATAATTCTAAAAATTCTAATAATTTAAATACAAATGATATTTTAGCTTTAACTCTTGAATTAGCAGAAACAAAAAAAACAAATCAAATGATGAAAGATAATATTGATGAATTAAAAGCAAAAATAACGAAAAATGAATTAGATTATAAAGAAGATTTAAAACAACAATTAGATAAACAGAAATTTAATTATGAAAATTCAATTCAAAGATTAAAGGATTTAATAGAGAATTTAATGAATGAAAAAAAGAAATTAAATTTAACAATTGAAAGTTTAAATGATCAATTAAAAGATATTGATTCAAATAATAAAAAAAAAATACAAGAATTAAATTTATTACATGAAAATGATATTCAAAAAAGTAAAGATGCTTGGTTTAAAGCAGAAAAAATTAGAAGAAAAAAATGGGAAGAAGAAAAAATAAAAGAAATAAAAGAATTAACAGTAAAAAATTTAGAACCAGAATTAGATAAAATTTTACAAGATCATAAAACAGATTTATTTAAACAAGAGGAAGAGTTAAAAGAAAATTTTAGAAATCAAAAAGAAAGATTAATTAGTGAATATGAAGATAAAATTAGAAAATTAAAAAATAAATTTGAAACAGAAAAAGATGAAATTCAAGATAAAGAAAGAAAATTTTATGCAAAAAGATTAAGAGAACAAAATGAAAAATTAGAAGATCAACATACTGAAGATCAAAAAAAATGGTATGTAAATTTACAAGATGAAATTACTAGACTTGAAGAATTAAGAAAAAAAGATAAATTAAATTATGAAGATGATTTAAATAAACTTGAAGAAAGACATAATAAAGATTATGAAGAAAGAGAAAATTTATATAATGATAAAATTAAAAAAATGGAAGATAATTTCAAAGAAAAATTAAATAAAGAAATGGAATATTATAAAGTTAAATGTGAAAAAGATAAAATTGACTTTGTTGAAAATAAACAAAAAGAATTTAATATGAATTTAGAAAATGAAAAAAAAAAATTGAAAGAAGAAAGAGATAATAAATTAAATGAAGTAATTAAACAATTAACTGAAGATATGATTAATGATAAAAACAAAGCAAAAAAAGAATATGAAAATAAAGCAAATAGAATGAATTTAAATTTAATTAGAGAAGTTCAAGAATTAAAAAATCAATTAGAAGATAAATCAAGAGAAATAAATAATCATATTGTTGAAAATCAAAAATTACAAAATAATATTGATACTGTTAATAAAATAAAAGAAGAAAAACAAAATAAAATTTCAGACCTTGAAAAAGAAATTGTATCTTTAAATGATATAATAAAAGATTTAAGAAATCAATTTACAGAAGGTCAATCTTCTTTGAATAAAAAAATTTCAGAGATAAATTTAAATTACCAAACAGAATTAGATAAAGAAAAAAATGAATATCAATTATTAAAAGAAAAGAATGATTTAATTATTAAAAAATATGAAAGTAAAATAAATGATATTAATCATGAACATCAATCAGAAATTGAACAATTAGAAAGTAAAATTGTAAAAACTTTAAATAGAAAAGAAGAAACAATTACCAGATTAAATAATGAAATTATGATAAAAAATCAAACTATAAAAAAATTTGAAGAATTATTAAATAAACAAAGAAACGATTTTATAAACAAGTTAAATTCTTAAAAAAATAAATCAAATAAACAAATTCGACTGAATAAATATATAATTAATTATTTATAATTTATAAATTATTTATTGAATTTTGTCTAAAATTTCTTTATACCTAAATTATTTAAGGAAATGAAGAAATAAAAAAATCTAGCAATAAATTTAACCCAAAAAAAAGAAATTAATTGAACCAAATTAACAAATTAATGAGGAAAAGAAAGAGTAATAAAAAAAAGTTAATTTTTAATTTTTCTTTTAAAAAAAAAATATTTTAAAAAAAAGAGAAATTAAATTAGTTATTTTAAATTATTTATTATAAATAATAATTTTATAAAATGATGCAGAGTTATATAAAGTTTAAAAGTATAATATAAAAAGATGTAAAATGAATATATTTATTTTTAAAATGTATTATTTATTAAAATAAATGGATAAATATTGTTTGAATATATGTAATTCTTTTTTCTATATTTTAAAAATATTGTTCTTACCATTTAAATTTATTTGCAGTTTTTTCACTAAATTTTTTCAAAGACCATTTTCTTTTCTATTTTTTATAAATCATTTTATTTTAATGGGACCATCAATTTTATTATTAGTAACATTTATAAATAACAATAATAATATTAAAAGAAAACATATTTCAATATATTATTATCTTCAGCTTATATCTTTTGGATTATCCTATTATTTTAATTTTATAATTTATTCTTTATATCAAGAACATAAATTATCTTTTGGAAATTTGAATAAAATATCTGTGATGAGATTATCAAATATTATTAAAAAATATATTTCAAATCATTGTGTAATAATCGTAATTTTATTTTTTTATTTATACAATATATTAATTTCAATTTTTACCCTAAAAAAGATTTGGAACATAAATTTATATGTTGAAAGAGATTTTCTTATTTTTGCTTCATTAGTTAATATTTGTTTTTGTGGAGGATATATTTTTTTATATATTTTTTTGGTCTTTATTCTCTTTTGTTCTGTTAAAAATTGTTGCATCTTTGGTTTATATTGTGAAAAATCTTTAAATCATTTTATTAGTTTTGAAAATCTAAATTTATATTTAAAATTAAGTTTGTCATTTTTCAGATTTATAGGCTTGTTTAATTATGAAACTTTATTAATTGAAGATTTATCAAGTTCAACAACAACATTAAATGAAAATAACAATAATAAAATAGGAATCAAATAAGAAATAACAGATATTATTTAAAAAAATTATATATATTTATTTACAACATTTTTAAATAATTATAAAAATATATGTTTTGTAATATAAAAAATGTTTTAATTAAAAAATAATTGAGACTTTAAGAAAAAAAATTTTTTCAATTTTCCTTTTTTTTATTTTTATTCAATATTTAAATTCATTTCATTTTTCTCAACAAATAAAATAAGAAAGTTATTAAAAAAAAATTTGTTTTTAAAACAATAATTTTAAATATGAATAAATTTTATGTAAACAATGATGTTACCCAATCATCTGATCAAGATATAGAAGAAGAAAGTGAAAATGCAGATTCATTAGATGATGTAATAGAAATAAATGTTTATTATAATGGAAAAAATTTAAAAATAGCATATAATAAAGAAAATCAATTTAAAGAATTTTATGAACAATTAAAAGAAATTTTAGAAAATAAAATTTCTCTTGAAAACTATGATATAATATATAAATTAAATATAATTTCACCTAATGAAGATAGACCAATTTCAGATATAATATTAGAAGATGATAATGAACCTTCTTTTATTTTAAAAAAAAAAAAAAAATTTATTAAACCACCTTCTTATAGAGATACAACAGTTTTAATAAGTTATTTTCCTTCTTTTATGGATTTGGCAGAACAAATGAATAATTTTTTTGATTCTCAAAAAGAAGAAACTGATTTTACAGTCAATTATAAAGATAATTGTTGTAGTATTGTTTTCAGAGATTCAGAAAAAGCTTTTACTTTTATTACCTTTTTGACTCAGTTAAAATTTAGTAATAAAATTTATAAAAAAATGAAAATAGATATTAAATATAATATTAAATATTTGAATAAAGATAAAAAAACTAAATTAAATTCTAGTTCTCGAATAGACAATAAAAAAACAGATCATACTAATAATAGTCAAAAAAGAACTTCTCCTTTAAAAAAAATTAGTAGATTATCATTTAATAATCTTAATTTTGTGGGATTAAAAAAATATATAGCCAATAATTCAGAAAATGATTCTAATTTAAAAACTATAAATTATAATGTAAATAGAACTAATGATAATAATATAACAAATGTCACAAGAAACCTTTTATTTACAAATTATCTTCATACAAATAACAATATTAGAACTAAAAGAAGCAATTTTTTAAATGAAACAACTTTGTCAAATAAAAAGAAAAGATTTTATTTATTAAGTGGAGGACAAATTGTAAATTAATTTGATTTTTTTATATATTTATATTATTTTATTTTATTTTTAATTTTTATCTTAATAAAAATAAGTTTAAAAAAATTATATTTATATTTAATTTTTAAAAAAATAAATAAATTTTTATAAATTTTCTTCTTCTTCTTCGTTTGATTCTTCATATTCTTCATAAAACATATTTTCATCTTCATCTTTCATTTTAGTTCTTTCTGAAATAAATCTTTCATATTCAATCCTTTTTATTTCTGCTAATTCAACTTCTTTTTTTAATTTATCAACTAATTGAACTTTTAAAATATGAGTTTTTAATTTAGGATAAAAATAAATCTTCTTAATTTTCTTTTTTGGCTTAAAATAAATTATTTCTTCAATTTTACTAATTATATTCTCATAATTTTCTTTATTATTTTTTAATTCTTTTAAAGAAAAATATTTTTTTGCAATTAAATATATTAATTCAAAAAATTCAAATTCAACTATTTCATTATCCAATAATTTTTCCATTAAAAAAATAATTTCAGTTGATTTTTCCATAATTTCTTCTTTTTGATAATTAACTTTATTTTTAAAAAAATATTGCATAACTTCAAGAAAATCTAATTTACTTGGATATAATCTTTTTAATAAAGCACTTCTTGAAATTACATTATTATAAAAAAATCTATAAGAAATAGTTTGATCACTTAAAGAAGGATGATCACAATATAATAAATATAAATATTTAAACATTTTTTGAATTCTTGAATAATAATTATAAATAAATTCATAAATAACAAATCTTTCTTGAATTTTATTTTTAGAATCTGCAAATAAAACACTATGATAAGAAGTATCTAATTTAATTGAATTTCTCTTTGTTCCTTTTTTTTTTGGAGGAATAATAGAATCAATTACTAATTTTAATTTAGAACTTAAAGGAATTTTATCAGTTAAATATCTTAAATATGCAGCTCTTACTAATAATTCATAAAAAAATCTAGGTAAAATTATATGATTTTTAAAATGAATTGAATGTTCAGTTCTTTTTACTAATTTTAAATTTTGGAAATCTTCAGGAAAGCCTTTTTCTCTATAATAATATCTTATATATTTATAATATTTTTCAACAAAATCAAATTTTGATTCATTAAATATATTTTCTATATATTCATAAATTTCAGATGGTTCATTTATTTGTTCTGGAATTTGATAAATATTATAATAATGATTAGTTCCATTATAATAAAATTTATCAAAATCTGCAATTGTTAATTCTGGTCCTATAATACCTCCTTCTCTTAAAACAATCCAAACATCCTTCATTGAAATACAAAATGAAATATCATTTGATTTTGGATTTTCTGGAATATAAAAATTTCTTCCTATATTTGAACCTAAAAATTGTTTTGATAATTTTCTTGTTGATGATTTTTTCTCAAGAATTTTTGATGAATTAACATCATCTATTTCTTTTATTTCTCCATTTGCTATATTAAATAATATTGAATAACATCTTTTTATATCTGATAATTGTCTTAAAAGTACATTTTCAACTTCTTTATAATCTTCAATTAATGATTGATCTTGTAATAATATATCTTTTAAATCTAAATAAGGATCATATCTATTTAAACTTTTATATTTTGGATCATCAAAAAAATTACTTTTTTTTAATATTTCTTTCATATTTAATTTAAATTGTTCAACAACTTCAGAACCACTTTTATTATTATGATTAATATTATTCACACCCATTAAATTTTCTTTTTTATTATTATTATTATTTTTTTCAATATTTGGTAAATTCTTATTTGAAGTATTATTTACATTTTTATTATCTTTTTTAGATGTAGTGTTTTTTTTTTCTAATTTATCAAGATTAAGTGCAAGAGAACTTCTTTTTGTTTTATCTTTAACATTTTCTAATTGTAATTTTCTCCTTTTATCTTCTTCTTTTTCTAATTCATCAATTTTTTCTCTTTCAATCGTAACAATTTCTTCAATCATTTTAGAATAATTTTCATATAATTCATCACACATTTCTTCATTTAATTGATTATCAATATCAATCATTTTATCATTTTCAAATCTTCCAATATAAGTTTTTCCATCTTCAAATAAAAAATGTCCAAAACCATCTTTCATATTATTTTTCCATTCTCCTTCATAAACACTTCCATTTGCATAAAAAAATATTCCAAAACCATTTCTAATTCCATTTTCCCATTGTCCAATATATCTATTTCTTAATAATTTTAATTCTCCTTTTGGTTCAAACCAAATATGAATTCCAATTCCATTTTGTAAATTATTATTCCAATGTCCAATAAATTTTTCTAATAAATCAAACCATATCATATAACCATAACCTTCAATTTTATTATTATTAAAATATCCTTCATATAAATTACCATTTTCCCATTTAAATTTACCAAATCCATTTATATTTCCATTTAACCATTCTCCATCATATATATTTGAATTTCTTTTCATAATCCCTTTTCCATTTTTTAATCCATTTTTCCAATTTCCTTCATATGAAATTCCATTTAAAGAATTATATTTTCCAAAACCATCTCTTAAACCATTTAATAAATAACCTTCATATGTTGCTCCTGTTGGAAAATAATATTTTCCATATCCAGTTATTTTATTATTATGTATTTCTCCTATATATTTTGTACCATCTTTAAATATTATTGTACATTCAATTATTTCTTTTTCTTTTTCTTTTTCTTTTTCTTCTTTTTCTTTATGTTCTTTCTCTTTATGTTCTTTTTCTTTTTTTTCCTTTTTTTCTTTTGTTTTTTCCTTTTTTTTTGGAAGAGATTGTAACATTCCATTTTTTATTGTTCCTATATATTTTATATTGTTTGCAAATGTTATATTTCCGAAACCTGATATTGTTTCATACCATAATTCACTGTTTTCTTCTTCTACTATTTTTTTTGGAATATCTGTTGAAACTATTATTTTTCGAAGAAGTTTATAGGGAAGAAAATCCTCGTTACTAGGAATTTTTGAAGATTCAAATTCTTGGGTTTCGGGTTTTTTGTTATCTTGCATTAGTTAGATTATTTATTTATTAATTATTTTTTTCATTTTTTTATATAATATTATTTTTAAAATTGAATATAAATTTAATAATTCATTTAGTTTAATATTTCAAATATTCCACACTTTTATAGATAGGAAATAATAAAATTATAAATAAATATTTTGATTAAAAAAATTTATATCAGATAAAAATTTAGAATTAGATTAATTTAAGGACTATTAACTAAAATTTTATAAAATTGAATTTTTATTTGAATAAAATTATAATTTAAAAAATTAAAAAAATTAATTAAAAGACTAATATTGAATGAATATTATAAATAAATAAAGTATTTTTTCTATTTTTAAAATTATATCAAAAATAATTAAAGAAATTTTTAAAAATAAAAAATAAATGATAAGTCATTCTTTTCCAAGTGATGATGATAATTCAGATGATAAAAGTTTTATAAATAAATTGTATAAACATTTTATTAAAAGAGTTGGGCTTTTAGCATATCATGGAGGGGAACAAATATCATTAAATTTATTTTTTTCTGTTTTGTGTTTATTTTTCACATATATGAAATTTTTAGGAAATATTTGTTTTTTCTATAATTTATTAGGAATTTCATCAAATCCTTTAAATCATTTAATTGAAGTTTTTAATGAAACAGAATTAATTTTAAAAAAAGAAATTGCTTTTAAATTTTTTTTAATTTTTTTTTTCTGTTATAATTTAATTTATCTTGGTGTCTTTTTTATTCTATATAAAATAATTGATAAAAATAATCATAGATTTGTAATTTTTTTAATTCAATTTTATCAGGCTTCTAATATAATAAATTTTTGGGTAATTTTTATGAATGAATTTGAACTTTCTTTTATGTGTTTATTAAATATACAATATAAAGAAAATGATATATATAAAGGAATAAGTGCTATTAATTTATTAATAACAATATTTATATGTATTTCTTATTGTGTATTTGGAAATAAAGTAGAATTTAATTTTGAAAAATCAGATTATTTAAGTAGACTTGATACTTTATATGAAATATTCTTTTTTATTTCAAAAATAATATTTTCTGTGAATTATATTATTTTTAAAAAAATTGGAAAAGAGAAATTTAAAATTGATATTTATATTTCAATTTGTTGTGCAAATAGTTTAATTATACTTTATCTTTTTCAAACATTATCTTTTTATTATCATTCAATAATAAATATATTATTTTTATATTTTAATTTAAGCACTCTTTTAACAACTGTATTAACTTTTATTGCAGCTCATAAATTAACTTATTATGGAACAGATTTTTTAATTTTGTCAAGTTATATAATTTTATTTCCAGCATCAAAATATATAGTATTATATAGAATAAATGAATTACTTTTAAAAATTCCGTTTGTAGAAATTAAAAATGAGAAAACTTTATGTAAATATTTAATAAATCTAATTTATCTTGTTTGTACAGAAAAATTAGAAGTTGAAAAAAAATTGGTATTAATAGGAATGATAAAAAAACATGAACAAAATTGTATCTATGATGATTGTGTATGTAAACAAGAATCAGGAACAATATTATATATTCCAAAAACAGAAACACAATATATCACACAAGAAAAAAATAATGAAAGTTCAAATGTTTATTTAAAACATGTTATTATTAAAATATTTGAATTTTTAATAAAAGTTAGCAGAGAAAAAAATGTAAATTTAATAACCTTATTTAGTTATTATATGTTTTATTATATAGGAAATTATCATGCTTCCCTTTGTTCTTTACTTGATTTAAAAAAGAATAAAAAATTAAATTTTCAACAAAAATCTTCAGTCAAGAGAATTTTTGAAATGATAAATCATAAAATTGATTCAATAAATTCTTCGAAAATAAAAAGAATTGATATTAAAGGAAATGAAACAGAATTTCAAATAAATTTTAAAAATTTAATAAGATTTTATGAAAAAGTGACAAAATTAAAAAATTCTATAAATTCTGCATTAGAATATTCAACACAATTTTGGACTTGTATTCAAAATAGAGCTCAAATAAGATTGATAAAAAAAAATGGATTAGATTTTTTTAAATATCATAATGATATTGAAAATACTTATAAAGTAATAACAAATATTTATGAAAATTTAAAAGATGTGAATATATATTACATTAAATATAAAGAAGCAGTATTTAATGAGCAAAAAATTTTATTAGACAATTTAAAAAAAGAACAAAAAAGTTTTGAGAAAATAAAGAGAAATCTGAAAGATAAAGATTTAAAATTAAATGAAGAACAATTAGAAGAAAATGAAAAATATTATAATTCGAAATGTGTAGTAGTAATAGCAAATTTAACAGATAAAAATAAAGCAATAATAGAAAAAGTATCAGAAAATGTGAAAAATTTATTAGGATATTCTCCAAGTGAATGTTTAGGTCAAGATGTAAAATTATTAATGCCAAATATATATAAAGATGAACATCATAATTTTATTAAAAAACATTTTGATAATGGAAAAAATATTGCTTTAAATCATGAAAGACAAAAATATGCTCTTCATGCACATTATTATTCAATTCCTGTAATGTTATCTGTGAAAATGTTATCTAATTATAAAATAAATAAAACATATTATGTTGCTGTTATGAGAGAAATTCCAATTGATCATGATTTTATTTTAACTTCTGAAACTGGAAAAATTGAAATTGTAAGTAAAGGAATTTTTTCCCTTTTATTTAATAATTATTCTGTTTCTCTTTTAAATTCTATTGATTTTTATATTCATTTTATTTGTAAAGAATATTTTGAAGAAAGTGCTAAAATTTTTAATATTGATTATAAATTAACTAATTTTTTATTTAGTAAAAAAAAAAATAGAGATTATAAATATGTTTTAATGCATTTTAAAAATGATACTAATATTGAAAATATTCTAAAAGAATTTAAAAAAAATGAAAATTTACAAAGTAATACTGGAGAAAGAAGAAATATTGAAGCAACAGTAATGAAAATTTATAATATGAAAGATAAAATATTAATAAATTTTAAAAAAGATTGTATAAAAAGATATGTAAAAATAGAAGATTATACAATTTATATAGATAAAAATTTAATAATGTTTAAATTATTTCAAAATATAAATGCAGATGGAAATGTAAATTTAGATGAAATAAAAATAATTGATAAATATATAAATTCATCTAAAAATGAAACTGAAAATGATAAATATAAAAGAGTTAGATTATTATATGGAACCCCTTTTAATTTAAAGATTAATTCTTATAATGATGAAGATATAATAAAAAATAAAAGAAAAAGTCAGAAATTTTTACAATCAAGAAATTCTTTAGTTTTTGAACATGATAAAAAAATTGATCAAGAATTATTTAGAGAATATATAACAATAAAAAAAAATTATTTAAAAAAAAAAGCTTCAACACAAATGAAAGTAAATATTTCCTTTTCATTTAATTTAATAGTATTTATTTTAACAATAATATTATCTGTGGAAAATTTATTAGAAAATGAAAGAGGAGTTTTACATATATTTAAAAGTATAAGAAAAGATTATTATTCTTTACTTCCATTATTTAATGAATTTGGAATAATAGATAAATGTTTAAAATTAATTACAATAAAAGAAACTTTATCTACATCAGAAACAGGAGAAGAAATATTAAGTAAATCAATAGAAGACTTAAAAACTGCAGTTGAGAATTTAGATAAAGTTTTAGATTATACTATAACTGCATCTTATGATTTTTCAAATTCTTTTCTTGATTTATTTAATAGTTCAATTATTTATAATGATACAACTAATAATTCTGAAGAGATGAGTCTTGAAAATTTTATTTGGAGATTAAGTAGTATAATTCATTATATTTATTTAGATATTAATTTAATGATTAATTCAAATTATAGAGTTCAAATATTATTTAACAATTTATCTACTGATTTTTTCAATTTAATGGGAGATGTTTTTAATAAATGTTTATTAACTTCATTAGATATGATAAATAAATTAATTAAAAATAAAGAAATTACAATTTATTTTGAAATTGCAATTGTGGTTATTTTTGGAGGTTATATTTATATAAAATTAATTGGTTATTATTGTGTTCAAAGTTCAATGATAGGAATGTTATTATCAATAGATCAAGATGAATGTGAATTTATATTAAAATCTATTAGAGAATTAAAAATTTCTGCTCAGAAAAAATTAGCTGATAGTGATTATCAATTTGATGAATCTGATGATAATGCTGATGAAAATATAAGATTAATTAATAATAGTAATAATGATAGTGGTCCAAAAAAAAAAAAAAATAATGAAATTTCAAAAAATAAAAAAAATCCTTTAACAACAAGGAAAAAAAAATCAAATTCTAAAAAATATAAATTTGATAATGAAAGAAATATTTCAATTTATGTTTTTGTAAGACTTTTCTTACAAATATTTATAATAATATGTCTTGATTTAACAACATTTTTATATCAACTTTTATATAAATTTTACGATAATAAATGTAAAGAAATAATATCTTTAATAAGAAATATTAATTTAAATTATTTATATTTTTTAGAATGTTTCTTATATGTTCAACATATAATAATTTATCCATCTACAATAGGAGAAAATGGTTTAGAAATTGCAAAAAGTATAATACAAAATATAAAACAAAATCAATTAGATTCAAGTATATATTTTTATCAAACTTTAAATGGTTTTAATAATCAAGAACAATTCATGGAATATTATTGTGAAAATTTTTGTATTTTTTCAGATGCTCCTACTACTTATTGTAATAATGAAACTGCCTTTATAAATCAATCTTTTCTTTATGTTATGAATATGGAATATGTAACCATGGATGAAATCTTAGTTAATGATCAATTAACATTAAATGGTTCTAATATTGATTTATTATTTGAATCTAAAATTATATTAGCTCATCAAACTTTTGATGCTTTAAGTTCTTATGGTTTTGCAAAATTAAATTATTTAATGTGTGAATTTATTGATTCTTTTACTCAAAAATATTCAAAAAGTCAAGATATTATTTTTATTCTAAATGTTTTTACTAAAATTATATGTCAAATTTTATTGTTTATTTATATGAAAAGAATCATTGAAGAAGTTGATATTGAATTAAAAAATATTTTTTCTTTAATGCCTTTTCCATTGGCTGTTGAAGATAAAAATATTCAACAATTTTTAGCTTAAAAAATAATTTAATATATATTAATAAGAAAAAAATAATATTATTTACAACATATAACTTTTTTTCAAAGTTTTATGTACATTTTTTTTAAAAAAAATAAAGAGATAAAAATATAATACTAATATATTTATAAAAAAAACATTGTAAAACATATCTTGATTTTTAGCCAATATTTTATTAAATAAAGAAAAATATTAAAAAAAATTGAGAGGAACTAATTTATATATAATAAATTAATTTAATTATTTTATGTTTTAATTCAAAAAAAGTAGATAATCATATAAAAATACTTATTATTATTATTTATTGATTAATTGTTTTAATATATTTTAAAAAATTGAGGAATTTATAAATTCATATTCAGTGAAATATCAAAATCATACCAAAATTATAATTCAAATAATTTTATTTTTTATAATATTATATTCATATATCATTTCAATTTTTTTATTTTTAAACAATAT
>JAJJKW010001969.1:0-19539 GCA_023805745.1 Isotricha sp. YL-2021b | reverse complement strand
TTTATATAAATTATCTTTGTCAAGTTTATCTAAGATTTCAATTGGAAAAGAATTATTAATATCATCTTTATTACTTTCATTATTATTTATTTTAGAATTATGAGGAATTAAATTATTAATATTGCTAGGATAAAAATTTAACGAATTTATATTTTCAAGTAAACTAAAATTTCCTTGGATTAGAATTTCTATTACTTTGTGTTTCATTATATAAAGAATTTAAATTAATATTAATTAAAATACTATAATTTAAATTGGAATTTGAATTTAAACTTTCATTTTCATCTTTTTTTCTTTGTTCTTTAACTTTTATATGATTACCATGAAAATTAACACCATTCATTTCATTTAGACATTTTAAATATTCATTTTCATTTGTAAAGAAAACAAAACCATATCCTTTTGAAATTCCATTATCAGTGATAACATTTGCATGATGAACACTATTATATTTTTTTTTGAAAAAATTATATAATTCTGAATTACTAATATCTGATTTAAGATTTCCAACATAAATACATTTATTAGAAGTATTATTATAATTTGCCCAATTTAATTTAAAAAGAATTTGAGTATTTGGTATTAATTTCCTATTTAAATTTAATAAAGCATCATTGCACTTTGAATATTTGGAAAAATTATAAAACAATAATTTTTTAATTTATTTGTTTTTTTATCTTTTATTAATTTAACGCCTTTTGGTTTTTATCATATTTATAGAAAGATTCTGTATTTTTTTTATTAGAAAATATTATATTATTAAAATTATTATTTTTTTGAATTAGATGACAATTTTTAGATAAATGATAGAACATTCTACTTATAGATTTAACATTATGAATAGTTTTCAAATTGATATATTTAAAGTAGTCCAAGAAGAATATTTACAGAACATTCTACTTATATCATAAACATTAATAGTAATAAAATTAGATATATTTAAAGAAGATATAAATTTTTTATTTAATATTATTATATAAAATATAAAAAAATTTGTGAAGATAAAACAAAAAAATTTAAAAAAATTATGATTTCCAAAAAAAATTTTATTCAATTAAAAGATAATTATCCCTTTTAATTTTTTTTAATATTTATTTTGTACATAAATAATTTTTCTTCATGAATTATTTAATTATAAAGATTTATTATAATGTTGCTCAAATTTTTTTTTTATGAAATTTTATATTATTATCCAATAAGAAAGAACAAAAAAGAACTATATTTAAATTTCATTTAAAAAAATCAATTGATATTTTTTAAACTTTTTATATATTAAACTAAAAATAAAAGTTTAATTATATTTAATTACAACAATTCTTTTTATTTCCATCCTCAAAAATAGAGTTTTTCTCACCAGAAAGTTGATAAATTTCTTCTTTTTTTTTATCTTTAATTATTTCATTAGATAAATATATAAAAGCTTCATTTAAGTTTTCATTATTTTTAGCACTAGTTTCAAAATAGTAAGATTTAATTTCTTTAATATAATTATTAATTTCATTAAGAGAAACAGTTCTTTGTTCATTTAAATCACTTTTATTTCCAATTATAATATATTTACAATAAGTAGGAGCATTTTCTTCTATTTCCAGAATCCATTTATCTAAATTTTGAAAAGATTTTTCATTAGTTATATCAAAAACTAATACAATTCCATTTGCAGATTTAAAAAAACTTTTTGTTATTGATCTATATCTTTCCTGACCTGCAGTATCCCAAATTTGAAGTTTAATATTCATATCATTTATTTTTATTATTTTCATTTTATATTCTATACTTATTGTTGCTTTGTGTTGATTTGGAAAAAAATTTTCAGTATATTTTAATATTATACTAGTTTTACCTACATTTGAATCCCCTATTAATAATATATTTAAATTTATAAATGTTTTTTCAGATGAAATGTCTTCCATTACAAATTATCATTAATTTTTTTTTAAAAGGAAAAAAAATAAACATTTAATGAACGAAATTATATTTTTTATAAATGTAAGTCTTTTTTTATATAAAAAGAAAAAAAATTTATTATTTAATTTATTTTATACATTTTATATTTCTCTCAATTATTATAATAAAAAATTTCAAGTCCTTCTCTTAAATTAATTATGTAATTTCCATCAAAATTTTTCTCTATTATTTAGTATTAAATTTAATTTCTATTTCTTATATTATATTTATACTTCTTTTAATACACTCTCTTTATAATAATATACAAAATTCTTCTTTATTTTTATTTTAATATTTTATTCATATTAAGAAATATACTATGTTTATATCTTTAATATTGTCATTATAATTATTATTATTTAAAATCAGCCTAACTTTATCATATATTTATATTTACGACTTTTTTTTTTAATATTTCAAATTCTCAAAATAATTTATTTTTTAATCTTATTTTAATTAATTTCATTTAAAAAGATCTAAAAAAATATATATATTTAAAATAATAATTAACTTGAATACATTTCTTCTAAAAAATCATTAGCTTCTTTTTTTATTTCATTAGTTCTATCAATATTTTCTAAAATTTCTTCTAAACTATAAGTTTCTTTTGGGAAAAAAGCTTTAACATCATGATGACTGACATTGGAATTAAATCCTCTAATATTTGTCATAAAATAATTAATAATAACATCATTATAATTTTCTTCAACTTTTTTATAATTTATAAAGCAATTTCTTTCAAAAATAGTTCTTAAAAATTTATCATTAACAAAATAATCATAAATTTTTTCTTTATCAATGATAAAATTCTTATAAAAAATTTTTTTAAAAAAAGAAATAATTTTTTGATAATCAGAAGGATATCTTAAATTACTTTTAATATAATAATAAACATTTTTTAAATTAATATCTTCACTTTTTAAACATCCCCAAACTTCAATTAAAAAATCAATTTTATCTTCATAACCAATATTATTATCAGTAATAATAAAAGTACAAAATAATTTTTTAATATTAATATGAATTTTATCTTCAGAAAATAAATCAAAAATATCTTCAATAAAGCATTTAATATTTTCATTAAAAGAAACAGTTTGAAAACTAATTCTAAAGAATTCATTAATTTTTTCAAAATTCATTAATTCATTATCATCTAAAAACCATTTATAAGCAGGATAATTTTTTAATAAAGAAGAAATTAATTTAGTATGTTTTTGCCATAAATGATTTATTCCTTCCCATTTAACACTATATTTTAAATCATCATAAGATTTTTCATATATTTTTAATAATTTCTTTAATAATTGAATTCTTTTATCTGCTTTTCTTAATAAAATAGAATTTGATTCTAAAGCTTTTAAAGAATTTCCTCTTGAAGTTTTTATACATCTTCCTAAATTAGGATAATTATATTTTTTATTTATTTTCTTAAATTTATTTATTGTATCTTTTATTCCATTTGGTAAATAATGATAAGGATCTAATTTCATTAATTCATTTAAAGGATAATTTATTTTTTTAAAATTAAGTTTATTCTTATGTTTTACTTGATCTTCTTTATAAAATAAATAAGCTAAAGTTGCTGAAGCTCTATGAAGATTTAATTTATTTATATTTTTTTCTTCTGAATTTGCATGAAAAAAATTTGTAGCTGTTTGTTTTATTAATACTTTATCTTTAAAAGAAATTTGAGTTGGTATTCTTAAAGAATTTGTTTTATTTGTTTTTTTATCTGAAAATGTTGTTGTTGCTGAATTATATTTTGTTATATTTATATTTGAATTACTTGAATTTATTTTATTTGAACTAAAATCAAAATATAAACTTTGAGGTTTTTTTATTGAGTTTAATTTAAGAGAAGTTATATTATTTTTTTTCTTTTTATTTCTTGTGTTATTACTTAATATATTATCTAATTCTGAGTTATTTAATTTTTTTGGTTCTGTTGAATTTTCTTTAAAAGTTTTATTTTTTTTTGTTTTATTTAATAATGGTGATATTAATGATTTTGAAGGTTTATGATATGAAATTTTCATTTTTTTTATTTATTAAATTTTAAATTTTTTTTTCCTTATATTATTTTTTTAATTTTGTAAATTTTTAGAAGAGAAATATGACTACTCATTTAACAAAACTTTTTAATCTAAAAAATTTAAAAATATTAGAAGAAGAAAAACCAAGAATTTATAATAAAATTCAAGAAACCCAATTTAATAGATTTACTTTTAATCCTAAGTTAATTAGTGAAAATAATGATGATTTTAATTCTTATGATTTAAAAATTGATCATTCCGAACGTTCAAAAAATATAAAACTTAATAATATAAATAATAATATTATGAAAAATTTCAAAAGTGAAAACAGTAATAACAATATAAAACATAGAATGAATGCTTATTCAAGTACTTGTTTTAGTGGATTAAATGATGATAATTTTAAAATAAAAAAACAAGATTATAAAAATGATAAAAATGTATTAGAATTAATTTTTAATAAATTAGGAATAGGAAATATATATTTAGAAAAAATATATTCTAATAAAATTGATTTTAATGATTTTTTATTATTAAATAAAGAAGATTTACAAGAAATGAAAATTCCAATCGGACCAAGAAATAGAATTTTAAGTTTCATTAAAAATTATATTTTATATAAGGAAAATACTAGTAATGATAATTATTATTCTGTTAACCAATTTTTTAATTTAAATATATTGAAAGTAAACAATCCAAATTCAACTTTTTTTAATGATGCTATTTTAAATGATGATTCTTATAAAATTAAATCAGCAACAATTAATATTAAAACTAAATACAATAATAATATTTCTACAAATGTTGATAATGGTTTATATATTAAAAATGATATTAAAAAATATTTAAATAATAATCCTAATAATTTAACAATTAACGTTAATACAATTCATAAGAAAAAAAATACATGTATTTATCAAAAAAATGATAATCCATTTTTAACAGAAAAAAAATTTGAAAAACATAAAAGAACAAATACAATTGAAAATGTATTAAGTGAGAATTATAAGAATTTTTTTCATAAAAAACAAAAAAACAAAAATTTAAATTTTAATGAAAAATATATAAAAAATATAATTGATTTTAATAAAAAGAAATATAAAAAAAATCCAAAAATAAGATATAATTCTGGTAATAATAATAAGATTAATCTAAAACAAATAATTAATAAAGATTTAAATAGTAAAAGTTATAGTAAGAAAAATACAAAAAAATTCATTAAAAATAATAAAAATAAAACAATTGAAAAACCATTAAATTCTTTTTCTGAGGAAGGATTAAATTTATTACATAAAATGAAAGATGATTTAAATACAAAAATTAAAGATTGTGTAAAATCAATCGGAGAAAAAAAAATTTTATTAAAATTATTAGAAAATAAAAATAATGATAATTGATTATATAAATAAATTAATAATATAAATTAATAATATTTAAATATTAAAAATTAATATTCTTCATTTTTTTCTTCTTCATCTTCAATTTCGTTATTTCTTTTATTATTTATTTTTTTATTGTCTTTTACGCTAAAAACATCAAAAATTGTTTTATATAAATATAAATATTTAGGACATCTTTTTGGACCAATTATTTTTTTGAAATTTTTTTTTCCTTTATTTTTTTCTTTTTTTTTAGATGAATTATTATTCTCTTCATTAGGTAAAAATGAAGAAAAGAATAAACAAATTAAACTCCAAATTGAAATAAATATATCTTTGCAATATTGAATAATAAATATAGTTATTTTTTTAGAGTCCATTTATTTTTAAATTTTAATTAAATCATTTTTTTCTTGAATTAACTATATTTCATTTTTATAAAATTATTAAAGAAAGATTAAAAACAAAAAAATAAAAATAAGGGCATATATAGAGAAAACAAATCTTATATTTACATTTTACAAAAAAAATTTTAAAGGAATTAATATATAAAATTTATTTTTCAACATATAAATAAATTAAAATAATAATTTTTTTTAAAATTAATAAAAATGAATGAGGAATCTAATGTTTCTTTTAATGATCAAAATTTTTCTTTACCAAATGATTCTCCTGAAATAGATATAGATCTAATTTCATCAGATCCACAAATTACAAGTGAAATATCATTAAATAATAATGAAAATAAAAATTCAAATAATTGTAAAGAAACAAGTAAATTAATAAAAAAAAAAATTAAAAATTCTAATTCTAAATCAACCCTTATGGAAATAATAGAAGACAAAATGGATCTTTATGGAGAAGAAAATTCTCACAAATTAGTAGATCTTAAAAAAAAAGAAAAAGAAATTTATTCAAGATATATAGAATTGATTGAAAAAGAAAATCAAAAATTTTTATTAAATGATATTACTAATAATCTAAAAGATTTAGGGGAAAAAGTAAAAAATCTTCGGAAAAATAAACTTCAGATATTCTTGAACCAAAAAAAAATATTTCTTTTAAAATACTGTGAAATAATCGGAAAAATTCAAAAAAAATATTTTAATAAAAAAAAGAAAAAATATGAAGAAATCAAAAATGAAATTGATTCAGATTTTAATGTATTTTTTTCATTTAAAAATCTATGTGTTTTTTCCAAAATATATAAAATATATGATAATTTTACAACAATTATTTCCAAAGATAATATTTTAAAGGAATTAAATAATATAACTGAAAATTTACCAAACAATGATGATGATTTATTAAAAGATACTATTCAGAAAGAAAAAGATTTTTTAATAAAATTTGGAGAAAAAATAAATAAATTAAATGAAAATAATTAAAAATAATAGAGAATTTTTTAAATAAATTTTAAATACAATTAATTTATTATTTTTGAATAATAATTATTATAAAATAAAATGCAGAATTATTATAACCGTCAATTAGAATTTGATAATAAAGAAAGAACAGAATTTTTAAATTATTTAAAAAAAACAGGAAAAATAAAATCACCTCTTCAATATGCTTCAAATTACAATGATGATATATTAACAGATAAAATAGGACATGAATATAAAAATATAAGAACACCTCAAACTTATTTTAGTAGAAAATATCAAGGAACTCTTCATCCAATTGATAATATGAATAATTATTATGATTATTATTCTCTTGGAAAAGAAGGTATTCCTTATGGAGATTATTCTATACAATATTTTCAAAAAAAAATTTATTCTCCTCCTCCTTTTAGGAATTATAATAATATTAATTCTGGAAATCATTTAAGTAATTATCAATTAAATAATAATTTTAATAATCAAATTAATGATAATAATAAATTAGTCAATTCTCAAAATAATTATCAATTAAGCAGAATTAATTCTCAATTAAATTATAATAATGAAACCAAACTTAATCAAAATATTAATTCTCAAAATAATTTAATAAATAATAATTCAAATAATTATAAAAACAATACTCAATTAAATAAAGTAACATATTCTATAAACAATAATAATGAAAAAACAAATATACTAATTAATAATATTAATGAAAAAAAAAATTCATCAAATAATTATAATAATGAAAAAATAAATTATTCAAACAATTATGATTATAACAATAACAAAATAAATATACAAAATAATTATAATAATGAAAAAGAAAATATTCCAATTAGAAATAATCAAGAAGAAAATAAAAAATTACCTTTATCAAAATCAATGAGTTATATAGAATTTGAAGAATATAAAAGAAAAATAGAAGAAAGAGAAAAAAGATTAATGGGAAGATATGAAAATTATCATAAACCTCAAATTCAGAAACAATCACATTTTCAATTAGAATCTAAAACTCCAAATATATATAGAAATAATTTAAATAGTTTAAATAATTTAAATTATCCTATTTATGAATATAACTATCCTAATAACGTTGAAACTGATTATTATATTGATTATACTAATTATGCTAGATATCCAAAAAATATAAGATATTTTAATCAAAAAGAAAATCCATGTAAAATTCTTTTTTAAATTTTTTTAGATTCTCTGAAAAAGTATAATATTGGAACAACAAATTTACAAATTAATCCTATAGTAAATCCTATTAATTCATACCATTTTAAAACTGATTTAAATCCTTTATCTTTAAAAAAGTAATTGTTTTGTGTATATAATATTTTTATTAAGGATAAAATAAATCTGAAATATTAATTTATTTTGACTGAATATTATTTTAATTTATAAATCTAAGGAACAAATTATATAATTTATTTTTTAATTCAATATTATATATTATATATGTTTATTAATTTCAATTTAAAATGATTGAATATTATTTTCTGGTGCATCAATTAAAACTAATTTATCTTTTTTTTTTTCTTTTATTTCTTCTTTATTAATATTAAGATTAGGAACTTTAATATTAAATATCTTTTCTTTACAATTAACTCTTTCAGTTTCTTTATTATCGTCAAGAAAGATTTTTTCTGTTTCATTTATATCAATTAATTTATCTAATAAAAATTCTTTACTTTGATCATTATTATATTTATCTTTATCATTTTTTTTATTGTTTTTTTTATTTTTAATTATAATATTTGAAATTTTGGAAATACTTTCAGATTGATTAATAGTAATTTTTTCATTATGAGAAACTTCATCAATATTACCTAAAGAAATTGTAATCGATTTATTCTCATTTTTTTTTTGATTTTGATTATTCACAAAATTAATTTTAACATTATTATTGTTTTTCTTTCCATTAATTTTATCTTTATCTTTATTAATTTTTCCCTCTCTATCAAATAAATCTTTTAAAATATCTTCTTTTTTAACAACTAAAATATTATCATCATCAGTCAAATTTTTGCTAGAAGTATTATTATTTTTTTCATTATAATACATATCTTTTAAACTTTTATTTATTTTTTCAATAATTTCATTAATAGAACCATTATTTTCACTTTTTTTATTAATTTCATTAATAATTGAATAATTAAAATAATTTAAATTTTTATCAGGATTATTATCTCTAAAAATTTCAGTATTTCTAATTGATATAAAAAACTCAATAAAAAATTGTTGAATATATTGAATAAGATTAGGTTCATTATTAGTATTATCCAAAGTATAATTTTTTTTATTATTTTCTCCAAATAATAAATCAATTTCTCTATATTTATCAATATGATTATCTGAATTGGCATTTGTTCTTGATAATTTTTTTTGAGAATAAATATGAATTATTGATAAACCTTTTAATAAAGGGATAAAATAAATTATAAATATTAATCTTGGAAAAGTTGATGAACATTCAAATTTAACAAATTTAAATTTATTAATTAAATATAATCCATTTTCATTCTTATATGATTCCATCATAATTCTTGAATGATGCATTATTTCAAACCATAATATTTTATTTCTATAATATTTTTTATTTTTTTTATTTTTCTCTATTTCTAACCAATCAAATAAAATATTTTCTGTTGATAAATCCACTATATATGAATTTTTACAATGTGATAATAAACTTAATTCGTTTTTATTTAGTAATTCAGTAAAAATTTTTGTGAAATGAATTCCAATATATCTTAAAAAATATAGTTCATATATCATCAATTCAAATAAATCAGTCATTTTAAATTCTTTTAATTCTTTTTTGTTTTTGTAAAAATAAGTTTGAAGTGTTTCAAAAGAATTTTGTGGAACTTTTTTAATATTTAAAGATGCAACTTTTTGTATTGTATCTCCTTTAAAATTTAAAAGAGATATATAAATATGTATTAAAATTAATTTTTGAAAAGAATAACTTGAATTTAATGGGAAAATTCCTATAAATGCCATTTCATCTTTTAATAGTATTTGAATTTTATACTTAGAAAGATATATTTTACAAAAATTAAATAATGATATATCTTTTTTATATTCTTTTTCTAATAAAATACATGAAATATTTTTAATTGATTTTTTAAAAGTTTCATAATCTTTTTCTTTTTCAAATAATTTAATATATTGAGTATGCAAAATACATATTCCAGTTTTAGAAAAAATGAATAATTCTTTTATTGAATTATCAATAATAATATTTTTAATCAATGAAGTGTCCATTAAACCATAAACTCTATATAAATTCTATTTATTATCTTACTTTACTATATTTTTTTTTCTATATTTAGTTAAACAATTATAAAAATTTTCAGTCGTGATTTCCATTTTCTATATAACTTAAATGTAAAACATTAATATACTAAATTTAAATAAAAAACTCAACAAAATAATAATAGACCGGAAAAATAAGAAATTAAATTAATTAAAAATTATCTTTTTTCTTATAATTAATTCATTTTAAATATTTTTAATTAGGATTTGAGCTATATTTATTTTGAAATATTAATTTATAATCGATAATTATGTTTGAATTACATAAATTAAAAAAATTTTAAGGAATAATCTATTTTAATTAATATTTATTTAGGTTTATAAAAACTTATTAAAAAAACTTTTCTCATTAAATCAATTTGCAAAATTAAATATATATTAAATAGTTTTATATTTTTACATTAAACTTCAAAACTGTTATAAAAATCTTATTTTTTAATATGCATCTTTAATTAGAATATTGAATTAAAAATAATCAAGTATCTTTTAATTTAAAGAATATAATAATTGAATAACTTTACTTAAAATGAAAACAAAATTCTTAAAAAAAATAAAAAAAAAATTAAAAAAGAGTTCAATAAATTTTATTCAAATTAAAGCCTAAATAAAATAAAAATTCTAAAAAATAAACCAAAAAAAAAAAAGAAATAAATTCCTCAAATACGATTAGCTAAATAATCAGCAAAAGCATAAAGAGCAGCTTTTCTATGATTAACATATTCAGTTTTTAAATCTCCAGGATAATAACAACCTAAAAAGCTACTTTTTCTAAGACCAAATTTACATTCTAAAATATTAATATAAAAATCATTATCATATCTTTCAAAAATAACATTTCTTAAAAATTTTTTATCTTGATAATCAGGGAAAGTAATATCAAGGAAATTTTTATATCTATTTTTATATTCATTATTATTATAATAATTTAAAATAATATCAGCGAAGTAATTATTATCATTTTTTTTTTTTAAAAAAATAGGAGCATCTAAATCAGCGACTAAATCTCCTTCTCCAAATCTTCCTTTAATTCCTAAATATTTATTTAAAGTTATTGAAATTAATGTATCTAAATTGCCTTTTTCTTTATGAATATCAGAAAATAATTCTGCAGAATCTCCTCCCCAACCAACTAAACTAGAAAAAGCTTTTGTAAAAGAATCTCCATATTCAATTCCATTCATAACTGCAAATAAATGTACAAAATCCATTGTTTCATTATTTGGTAATTTTATATCATTATATTTTCTACATAATTCTGCATTTGTTCCTTTTAATGTATCTTTATCTTTTATATATTTTTTTAATTCATCTGATACTGTTCCTCCTGCAATTGTCCATTCAAGTGATGTATATTTTCCATCTCTAATATAACTTACTAATAAATGAGTTAATGTTAATTCTGATTTTGTTTCTTCTTTATATTCTTTTATATAATTTTCTAATACTTTTAAATTTGATATTGCTTCTTCAAATACTGTTGTTGATATTATTGATGTTATTGTTATTGTTATTAAGATTAAGGAAAGGTTTTTCATTTTTTTTTTATTTTTATTTTTTTTTTTATTTAGATTTTTTTTTTTGAGTAATTTATTTTATTTATATAGTAATTTAATTTTTTTTATTTTGGGTTTATGATTTTTTGGTAAATTTATGTTTTATTGTTTAAAATTTTTTTATTAAATTTATTTTTACGAGATTTTCATAATTTTTGGAATTTATAAATGCTCAAAAGTAATATAAATCATAATTATTTTTATTTTAATTTTAATTATGAAAAATTTAATCATTTTACTTCATGAAATACAAAAATGTAATAAATATATTAAATATAAATTGTAAATGAAAAATCATTAAAATAATTAATTATTAAACTAATTTAAAAAGTTTTTTGATAATTAGTTCTATAATTTTATATTTAATTATTTATATTATCAATTTATTTAATATTTTTTTAAAGAATCTTTTTCCTACATTTAATAAAACTTCGAAGATATATACTAATATTATTCAAATTTTTACATAATATTATTCTCGAATTGAATTATTATTCATAAAATGCCATTTTAAAAATTTCTATCAATAATAATTTGAAAAAATAAAATAAAAACTTTATCAACAATAAATCTATTTCAGGAAAATGAAAATAATTTTTAAAATAACTATTTACAAAAACCAAAATTAATATTATTCATTCAGAGTCTTTATTATAATTAATTACTTCTGAATTTAAAGAAATTATACTATCAGATTTACTTTTTTTATAATGTTTTTTATTATGTTTATAATTATTTGAAGGAGTTTTACTTTCTTTTGAATTTTGATTACTATCACTTCCAGAATTTTGATTAGAATTACTATTTTTTCTAGAATTACTATCAGAATTTGAACCAGAATTTTTTAAAGAATTTGAACTTTCTTCTCTTGAATTATTCGAATGATGAGAATTTGATTTTGAATTCGATTTATTTGAATTCTCTGAATTTGAATTTTTTGATATTGTTTGATTATTAGAAGAAGAGGAAATATTATTTTTTATATTTTTAGAATTATTACTACTTGAACTTTTATTTTTATTAGAATTTGAATTATTTGAATTAGAATTATTAGAATTTGAATCTGAGTCTTTATCACTTTTATTTGATAATTCATTTTTAAATAAATTTATTTTTGTATTATTTTGATAAGAACTTAAAGTAGAAATTTCTTCTCCATTTACATCGAATAATTTATAATGGAAATAATTATAATTATGAGGATCTTTTAAATTATTGAAAAAATTCTGAAATATTTCTTTAGTTGAATTTGATATTGTTTTTGAAAAATTAAAATTATCAATTTCATTTAAATTTTCTTTTTCAAAATTTATTTTGTTATTATTGTTAGGATTATTATTAGATGCTAACATTGAATAGGAAAAAGATTTTTTTTCATTTTTATTTTCTAATTTTTTATTATGAAAATTTTCATAATTTCCTTCAATAAATTTTTCATTATTTGTTTTTTTTTTATTTTGATTAAAATTTAATTTAATTCTTTGGAAAGTCGAATTTTTTTTATTATCATAATTACAATTTATAATTGTATTAGAACTTGATGAATTAGTATCAATTTCCATTAAATGTTGATCATCATTCATAGTATTAAAAGTTCCTTTTAAATCATTTTTAAAATTTTGTAATTTTTTCTCAGAATTAATTTCATTAATACCAATAATATTATTATCAAATTTTTTATCTTTTCCTTCAGAAGTATTATCACTATTATTATTTTCATTATCATTATCTAAATAAACAAATAAATTACTTTGTAATCTTCGATTATCATTTAAATAAGAAGGTTCTTGATAAAAATTATTATTATTTAAGCTTCTTAAAACAATACTATTTTTGATTTTAGAATTTTGTTTTTTAAAATTATGATTTTCATAAATTGGATAAGAAATTTTTTCAATAAATTGTTTTTTTCCTCTTCTTGAAGGTTTTGCCTTTTTACATTCAACCCATTTTCCTTTAATAAAATGATTACTAGAATCTTTCAAACAATAATTAACAGAAAATGGAGATTTAAAAATAATAAATCCAAAACCTATAAAAAGCAAATTAATATATATATTAAAGTAAAAATAAATATAAAATATTTTATTTTTTTACCTCTTGGTTTAGCTGTTACCATATCTGTATTAATTATACAATAATCTATTTCACCATATCTTTTAAAAAAATTTATTAAATCTTGTTTTGTTGTATCTAAAGGTAAACCTCCGATAAAAATTTTTCTATTATGATGATGAGCTGAAAAATTCTTTTTATTTAAATTAAAATTTCCATTTGAGAAATTTTTAAAAAAATAAGGAAAATTTTTAGGAAAAAATTCTTGACAAAATATTTCATAACCTTTTATTATATGTGGTTGAGTTAAAATTATATTTTGAACTTTGGAAGAATCAGATATTATAATAAAGCCAAAACCAGGTAAATTTTCTTTAAAAAATATTAAAGATGAAATTTATTTTTACTGTTTGTTTGATCAAAAATTATTTCACATGATAATACTTCTGAAAAACATTTGAAATACTCAATTAAATCATCTAAATTAAAAATATCTCTTACTTTTAGTTATTTCTTTGGGTATTCCACTTAAAAAAAACTTCCTTTTATTATTTAAAGAAAATTATTGTTAAAAAAAATAAACTTAAACTTACCCTTTGTTGTTTAACATTTAATGGTTTATTTTTTTATAAACTATGATAAAAATTATTTATTGTGGATAGATTTAACTACAATTTTTTAATATAAAAAATCGTAGATTAATTTAATGTGGTAGAAAATTTTGAGAAAAAATTTTGAAAATTAAATCAGTTTATTTTCAAAATTTATTTTTGTTTTAAGATTATTTTCAAATTTTGATTGTTCTTTACGATATATTTTTTTTAAAAAGATTTTTTTTTCAAGATAAGTTACTATATATTACTTATTTAAAAATTTTTAAAAAAAGAAAAAAATTTTATCGCATCTAAAAGATTTAAAATATGTTGTTTTAGTCATTTTTTCATAAAGATTTATAATTTTAATAAACTTTAAGTTTGAAAATTGTGAGTTATTTTAATATTTTATAATTTAACCACATTCATTTAACAAAAAATATAATATTTATAAATGTGAATAAATTGTTGAAATCATAAAAAGAAAGAAATTCAAATAAATTGACTTATAAATATAGAATATTAAGTTTAGATAATATAAATGTTTGAAAATTTTTATTCTAAAATAATTTTTTTCCTTTGATTTTTTAATTTTCTTTTTATATGAATTATTATAAGAAAATAAAAATTTTTTTAGAAATTATTTCAAATTTAAAAAGGTATTTCTTTTTAAGAATAACATTCTTTGAAATTATTAAATTTAGATTTTGATTAAAGAAAGTTATTTTCTGAAATAATTCAGAAATATTTTTTAAAATGAAATTAAAAAAAAATTGTTTATACAGGATTTTACCATATTTAACTTTAATTAGGTTTTTAAATGTTAGAAATGAAAAATAAATGATAAAAAGTTTTTAAATTGTTTTATTTTTTTATAAATATTATTTTATCTATTTTCGTGAGATAATTTCAAATTTATTTTCTAGATTTAAATTTTTGTGATTTATTGCTTATTATTTATTTAAGATATTAAAATTAATTTTTAATAAAATACTCACATTTCTTTTTTTATCAATAAAAAAAAAATAAAAAATAAATAAAATTTAATGAATTAATAATTTTTGATATATTCAAAATTTGTGAACAAAAAATAAATAATTCAAAATAAATGAAAAATTGGAAAAAATTAAAATTTAAATCATAATGAATACTAAAATAAAAAAATATAGAATGAATTTATTCATAATTTAAAAAACATTATTTTATTTCATAATTAAATATTTAATAACCTCTTGTAGTAAATATTTTTTATTTTAATATCTTGAAAACATTAACTTTTTTAAAGTATTCTATTTATTTTATTTTTTATAATAATTTAAATAATATAGATTAAGTATATTATATTAATTTCTTTTTTAAAAATAAAAAAAAAATTCCAAATTATTTAAATAAAATTATTACAAAGATTTAATTTTTGGTAAATCACTAGTAATTGAACAAGGGAAAATTTTATGTTTAAAAAGAAAGACTAAAATTAAATCAAAAATAATATAACAAGGAATAAAAACAGCAACTAATTGAATAAAAAAGAATTTAAATTTAGTTAATTGAGGAGTATAATATAATATTTTTTGAAAAGAAGGAATATTAACAGTAACATCAATTTGAACATTAGTCTCACTTCTATAAGGTGAAATAAATTTATCATAATTAAAAACAGTAGTAAGATTTCTATTAGAAAATTCAGCTAAAAGTTCATCATATTCTTTAAAAGTATCATAATCTTCACCAAATATTTTAGTATCATAATTTCCATCATCCAAAGTATTTGATTCTAAAGGAGCTTTTTGATATAAATTTAAATCTCCATTTATTCTTATATAACCAATTCCATAAGGAGTATCAATATCTATTGCAGCTGGAGTTGTCATTTTTCCTACAACATTTTCTTGTAAAGAATATTCAAATAAAAATAATATTTTTATATTTTTTATTTTTTCTGTCTTTAGTTTATTAAATGCTATTCTAAATTCAAATTTATCTATTAAATTATCAACATTTTCATCATATACTCTTGTTTTTATTAAAGGAATAAATCTATAGCTTTCTTCTACATTTAAATTAAAATTTAATATTGAAGTAAAAAATTTTGCTCCTGAATCAGTTCCAGATTCAGATTCATAATAATAATAAATGAACATTTCCCCAAAATAAAATACTTTCGGCTGTTCAAAATATATCATTACTTCACTCCAAACATCTATATTTTTTTATTAAATATATTTTATTTACTTCCTGAATATATTACTATGTATATTGGACATAAAATCATTAATACTACAACACTTAAGAAGATAAATGTTGTACATGAGAAACAATTCGCATTATAATATTTGTAATATGGTTTTGTTATTAAATCAGGCATTTATGTTTTTTTTAAAATAAATTGAATTTAATATTAAATTAATATTCAAATAATAAAAGCAATCAATAATTAATTAAATAAAATATGATAAAGATTTTCGAAAAAATTTTATTTTTTTTATATATTTTATAAATTTAATTTTTCATTTATTTTTTATTTTAAAATTTATTTATCTTTTTTATCCTTTTTTAATTTCAACTTGAACATCATCTTCATCATCTTCATTTTCATCATCATCATTTAAAAATGCATCTAATTGGTTTTTTAACATTTTTTTCTTTTCTTCTATATTAATATTACTTGTAATATTACTAAATTTATCATTTGTATTTTGTTCTTGTTGTTTAATTGAAGTATATTTATCATTATTTTCTTCACTTTTTTTTAGTATTTCTTCTTTTGAAGTATTATTTATTGTATTATCTATTTGTATTAATTCATTAATTGAGATAAATTTCATTTTTTCTAAATTTTCAGGTGTTAAATTTTCATATTTAAATTTTATTTTTTCTTGATTATTATTTGTAACTATTTCCATATAATTTTTATTTTCTAATTTATTGATATTTTCTTCTTTTTTATCTTCATCTTTTTCTTTATTTATAATAGATAAATTTACTTTATTATTTATTAAAATTTTTATGATTCTTGCTTTATTTCTTACATCATAATTATTATCATAAAGTAATTTATCATTAGAATATTTAATTAACTTTTCAATTTTTATTTTAATCTCATTTTTATTGTCTTTATAATTTTCGAGTATTTTTTCTAATTCTTTATGAATAACAAGAGAAAGAGATAAAATTTGCTTTTTAACTTCAATAGATTCTTTATCAATATTAATTAATAATCTTCTAAAAAAATCGATTGAAACTGTTGGAATAATATTAATATATTTTCCAATCATATTAATTATACTTGATAAAGCATATGGACTTTTAATATTTTTACTATAATTTTTAATAGCATAAACTAAAATATATTTTTTTTGTTCTCCAATATTATCCATTAATTTACTTAAAGTAATAATTACATTATTGATAATTGTTACTTCTTTTATTTTTAACATATCAACTAATTTTTCTATACAAACTTCTAATATTTCAGGAATATCTTTATGTTTAATTGAAATTAAATAAATTTGATTTATTAAACAAGTTCCTAAGTTTATGTTTAAAAATGTGATTTCTCTTTTAAATTCATTTAATATTTGTTTTACTGTATTTTTATTAATTAAGTTTGATAATATTTTAATTTTCATTTCTGAAAAAATTTCCATTTCATTAATATCAGATATGAAAAAAAAATTTATATATTGTGAAAAATATTCTCTTATTTTATTATTTATTTCACTTTTATTTTCATTATTTATAATTTGAGAAATTATATCAAGAGATAAATTTATTTCATTATTATTTTCACTTTCGAGCATACATTTTAATAAAGAAAAGCAAATTTTTTTTAATCTATTATTTTCTTTTTGAATTTTTAGTATTTTATTTAAAAATTCTAAATCTTCTTCTAATTCTTTAATTAAACTTATCAATCCGATAATTAAATTAATTTCTTTGTTTAAATCAGTAGTTTCTTTCATACAATTGTATAAAGAATTAAATAATAAATTAACAAAATTAAAATTACTTTCACTTTTTAAATTATTCTTTAAATAAATATGAGTAAAATTGATAAGAACAAAAACCACTCTTTCAAAATAAAAATTATCAATAAACTTAATTTTCTTACAAACATCTTCAAATTTATTATGTAAACCAAAAGATAAATAATTTGAATTTTCTAATTCAATAACAGCATAAAAAAAAGTTGAAAAAACGATAGGATTACTATCATATAAATATTTTTTTAAAATATTTCTTAATTCTTCTTCATCAATTAAATTTTTATCATTTTTATAATAATTAATAATAATAATAAGAGTAATTCTTTTAATTAAAGGATTACTATCATTAATAAAGTCTAAAAGAGATTTAAAAACATCTTTCTCAATTCCTTGTTTATTTAATGAAGAAATCATATGTAAAATACACATTCTATTAATTGGATCAATATTATGTGATAATTTACTTATAGCATTATATAATAAAATTAATTCTTCTCTTTTATTTAAAGAAATATAATCAATAATATTTAAACATAAACATTTAATATAATAATCATTATTTATAACAAAAATATCTAAAACACGAGGAATATAAATACTTATATCTTTTTGATTTTGAATATCTATTATTATTATTTTTAAAGCATAAATTACTTCCATTTCCATTTTTGAAGAAAGAAAATTTAATATTTCTTTTTCTGTATGTTCTCTTTTATATAAATATTCTGTTTCATTCATTGTTAAATCTGTCATCATTTTTGAAACTGAAGATGATGCATTTGAAATAGTATTTTTTATTGTTGTAAATGATGGAATGTAACTTTTGATAAAGTCCATTTATTTAAATAAAAATTTTGTTATTTTTTAAAACATAAAATTGTTAATAGTTATTTTAATTATTTTTAAAAATAATTTTTTAATTTTTATAGATTCTCAAATAATTTTTATTATAAAAAAATTATTTCATTTTTTATTTCTAAGATATTAATCCAAAATTAATTATTGTTTGAATAGATTAATGAATTACTTAAATTTAAATAATATAATATAATAAACTAAAAAAAAATTAAAAAGAATTCCATTAATATGTTTTTATGAAAAATTAATTAATTGCTCCTCTTTTGAACAAGTTAAGAATTATTATTGTTGATTATTTCAATTCAATTAAATAGAGATAATCTATATTATTTTAATATTAATAATTATTTACTTAATAATTATTAATATTAAAATAATATAGATTATCTCTATTTAATTGAATTGAAATAATCAACAATAATA